>CM040911.1:42941378-43013878 GCA_023029165.1 Gobiocypris rarus
GGAGCAAGGCGAACATTTGTGCTTATAAAACTTAAACTTTTGATTTTGTTTTTTTAAATGGCCGATCGTTTGGTTAGATAAGACCCTTATTCATCGTCTGGTGTGGTTTAAAGCCCTTTGAAGCTGCACTGGAACTGTCATTCGGACCTGTTACCGTTTGAGTCTATTATAAGGAGAAATGTTTGCATCCAAAACCTTAATTTATTTTCGACTGAAGAAAGAAAGACATGGACATCTTGGATGACATGGGGGTGAGTAAATTATCAGCAAAAGTTTTTTTAAAAGTGAACTAATCCTTTAACTCAGAATTGACTCTTACTTTTGAGAGACAATAACTTTATAAACACATAATATTTAATCAAAATAACCTTCCCTTCCTCATCTCTTCTCTGATGACATGTTTACGGGCGTGTTTACAACCTGTCACTCAAATGAGATCGACCAATAGCAAACCACAGCCATCCAATTAATTCCCCATGGGCAAAATCAAGTCCCGCCCAACAATTTTATGGAAGACATACACTCACCTAAAGGATTATTAGGAACACCATACTAATACTGTGTTTGACCCCCTTTCGCCTTCAGAACTGCCTTAATTCTACGTGGCATTGATTCAACAAGGTGCTGAAAGCATTCTTTAGAAATGTTGGCCCATATTGATAGGATAGCATCTTGCAGTTGATGGAGATTTGTGGGATGCACATCCAGGGCACAGCTCCTGTTCCACCACATCCCAAAGATGCTCTATTGGGTTGAGATCTGGTGTGGGGCCATTTTAGTACAGTGAACTCATTGTCATGTTCAAGAAACCAATTTGAAATGATTCGAGCTTTGTGACCTGGTGCATTATCCTGCTGGAAGGAGCCATCAGAGGATGGGTACATGGTGGTCATAAAGGGATGGACATGGTCAGAAACAATGCTCAGGTAGGCCGTGGCATTTAAACGACACCCAATTGGCACTAAGGGGCCTAAAGTGTGCCAAGAAAACATCCCCCACACCATTACACCACCACCACCAGCCTGCACAGTGGTAACAAGGCATGATGGATCCATGTTCTCATTCTGTTTACGCCAAATTCTGACTCTACCATCTGAATGTCTCAACAGAAATTGGTGAGCTGTGCAAATTGTAGCCTCTTTTCTCCTTTAGGTAAGTGTACATTACAACAGGGAAGAAAAGACTATCGCCATGTCTGCCAACAACACGTTCACAACCTTTATTTGTCAGTGTCTACTTCTGCTTTACTACATGAAGGGAACTCGCACAGCAGAAGTTCAGAACTGCAACTGATACATTGTCTGCAACTCAAAGTTCAGCAATGTTTTATGTTAGTATCTTCAGACTGAACTGCTGAAATACTATACTTTAATCATGTGTGAATATCTGATAACGCCACACACACGCACACACACTCGCAGCACACTGCTTTAGGGCCTGATGGCTGATCATTAACTTGGCTCAAAGGTTGTGTTCACTTATTCTATGACTGAGTTGGAAAGTAACAGAAAGCATTGTAATGAAGAAGAAAGAACATGAGATAAGAAGGTGACCTCTGACCTTCTGTAGACGATCTTCAGATCCCTCCACTGCAGGAAGTTGCAGGCCTTTGGCGGCCGCGCCAGCACCGTTTGCGTGACGTCTCTTATGATCTTTTTCTTGTCACGATCGCTGAGAGCCGTGAACCATTTCTGCAGCCGTAGCTTCCCCTGACGGCTGAACAGCAGCAGGAAACGCATCTACAGCGGAGACACACATTCATTTGTCCGGAAAATGTCTGAAAGCTTCATTAAGCTGCTTTTGAAAATGTGAGGTATTGACCTGAATACAGCACAACACACACACACACACACACACACACACATAGGTACTAAATGCTTTGTCATGGTCAGAATGTCAAACAACACAGGACTATCACAGTTAATGTATTACTAGGAGTAATAATTACGCTGACACACACACACACACACACACACACACACACCTTTCCGGTAGCATAGAAAGGCAAAGAGTGTAAGACTCCTCACTGAGACTCCAGTGGGAATCTGTGTTTGACATTTTAAGGCTGTTGCCAAGAGCCTGCATCCCTGTTCACACCAAAACACACACACACACACATTCACACTTGCTGGGTTTCCATGTTTTATGGGGACTCTCCATAGGCGTAATGGTTTTTATAATGTACAAACTGTATTTTCTCTCCCCTTACACTAACACTACCCCTAAACCTACCCATCACACAAAGCTACAGGCATTTTTACATTTTCAAAATACATCATTCTGTATGATTTTTAAGCTGTTTTCCTCATGGGGACCAAAAAATGTCCCCACAATGATTTCGGATATTGCCATCTTTGTGGGGGTATTTTGTAATGTAATGTAATGCAACGTATATACTGCCCGGCCAAAGAAATATGTACCTCTTGATGGAAATAACATTTATTTCAATCTAGAGGTGCATCATTTTTGGTCCAGATCTTGTATTGCCAATGCAAGAGTCCAGCACTCTGTAAAGTCTCCTCCAGCACATCCCAAAGACCTTCAGTGAGTTTAAGGTCTGGACTCAGAGGTGCCAATGATTCTTCACGCTCCCTCCCAACCATTCTTACACAGTCTGAGCTGATGAATCTTGACATTGAAGATGGCCATGATGTGTCTTCCTATGGTTGTTTAAGAAATGAAAAGCTACACACTCCATCAGTTAGGGTTAGAAGAACTGTTGGCAAACATATGCTAGAAACATAATAATCACTGCAGTAATGATCCAATTATAGACTCTTAAGCATTTCACTGCAAAAAATAAATAAATAAATGCTTTTCTTACTTAGTATTTTTGTCTTAGTGCTTAGTGTTTCCAGTCCAAATATCTAAAACTTCTTAAATCAAGATGCATTTACTAAAGTAGTAAAATGACATAAGATATTATGTTTTGTTTTCTGGGGAAATAAATGTGAGTTGTTGCTTAAAACTCAATTCAGACAGACACAAGATTATTTTTTCTTACCCCATTGGCAGATCATTTGAAAGATCTGCCAATGGCCAAGACATAATATCTTTTTTGTGGCAAATTCATTTGGGACATACTTTAGTTTAGGGTCCAATTCTTACTAACTATGACTTTTGCCTCAATAAACACCAAATTTTGGTTTATTAATAGTTAGTAAAGTAGTTACGTTTAGGCATTGGTAGGATTAAGGGATGTGGAATATGGTTGTGCATTAATATGTGCTTTATACTAATAAATAGCCTATACCTTAGTAATATGCATATTAATAAGCAACTAGTTAATAGTGAGAATTGGACCCTAAACTAAACTGTTACCTTACTTTCTCACACTGCAGGACCATTTGAAAAGGCAAAAATGTTACAAAAATTATGAAAAACTGAAATGGTGACCAGTTATATTTCATTTTATAATTACAATAAATGATAATATGTGACCCTGGAGAACAAAACCAGTCATAAATCTCACGGGTATATTTGTGGCAATAGTCAACATTACATTGTATGGGTCAAAATTATCATTTTTTTTATTATGCCAAAAATCATTAGGATATTAATTAAAGATCATGTTTCATGAAGATATTTTGAAAATTTCCTACCGTAAATATATCAAACATTTATTATTAGTAGTAATATGCTTTGCTAAGGACTTCATTTGGGCAACTTTATGCGATTTTCTCAATATTTAGATTTTTTTTGCACCCTCAGATTACAGATTTTTTTAAATAGTTGTATCTCGGCCAAATATGATCTATCTTAACAAACCATACACCAATGGAAAGCTTATTTACTCAGCTTCCAGATGATGCATATTTGACTGTTTTTGATGTGCAGGATCACATATGATAAATAATATTTATATAAATCTTTATAACTTAAAATCTTGATGCGGATATATAAAAAACTTGTCAAAAAGAAGGCTGAGCACAACACTAACAATAGCAAGGTCATGGATTCGATTCTCAGGAAACTACACACCATTACTAAATAAAACAGACTAAAAATACAATATATGAATCATTTCACTTTTAATGGCGTCCTAAAACGAAGTATAGTTTACATACACACTGTGTGGTGAGCAATGTGAACATGAAACTGGAGCTGTTAACCAAGAGAAGAGATAAAATGCAACAAATGCACCTTTGTCTTCTTTGTACAAAAAGGAAATACAAATGTCCCTCTTATCAGCAAAAGAACAGTGTTTGTGTGCAGTAAAACCCAACAAAAGGTCCCAGACAAACAGCTCTACAGAAGGAAAACACAAAGCTCTGTCTGACCGCAGCCTGACACCCTGCTTCTTATTTTATAGTTCTGATCTATTTGTGATGTTAATGCATGGAAATGACAGCAACATTATCAATAAATAAAAGACAATGCATGATCAGCAGCAGTTGCACGCGTGTGACCTCACCATCCTGAGACGCCAGACTTCAGAAGTCCTTAAAGACCCTGCGTGGTTTGCTGCACGGGTTCATGTCCCGCTGTGGAGCGCGCGTCGCCGCAGCTCAGCCGGGACACTATCACCTCGCCCCGGTCTTATTGTGCTTCTGCTCGCGCACAGGTGTGCACCAATCACAGGCGCGCACGGACAAAAGAGGGCGGGGCCGAGTTCTGCGCGTGTCTGTGTACCTGGTCAGGTGTAGCGAGGACGTTCTTCTTCCCACTACAGTAAATTCTCCTGAGATATTTTAAAATACATTTCTTGTGTAACCTCCTGCGGTCCAGCCAAACAAAAACAATAGTCTAAACATGAATGGAAGAATTAATGTTTAATAGAACAATAGGCTGTTTTATTGACGCTATTTGAAGTGTATCCTACAGAGCTTATTATTATGCCGTGTTATTATCATTTTTGTCCTTCGGATGAGACGTTAAACCGAGGTCCTGACTCTCTGTGGTCATTAAAAATCCTAGGATGTCCTTCGATAAAGAGTTGGGGTGTAACCCCGGTATCCTGGCCAAATTTGCCCATTGGCCTCTGTCCATCACGGCCTCCTAATCATCATCATATATATATTTATCACTTTGTCTCCTCTCCACCAATCAGCTGGTGTGTGTGGTGGGTGTTCTGGCGCAATATGGCTGCCGTCGCATCATCCAGGTGGTGCTGCATGTTGGTGGTGGCTGAGAAGACCCCCTTCTATGTAAAGCGCTTTGAGTGCCTTGAAAAGCGCTATAATGTAACAAATTATTATTTAGGCTTATGCTACATACATAATAAATGATGTTGCGATGTTTCAAATGCGTTATTGATATCATATAAGCTATGTCAGGTCTCGTCCTGAACAACTTTGCCTCAAGGATCACTGCTGTCAATCAAATCTTTAGTTCAATATTTGAGTATATTAAAAAAAAAAAAAAAAAAAAAAAAAAAATATATATATATATATATATATATATATATATATATATATATATATATATATATATATATATATATATATATATATATATATATATATATATATAATACTTTTGGGAACAGTCCTAGTTATCAAAACAGACGTTATTCTTCAGTATTTGGTTGACAGTGAGCACCTCGACCTGTGCTGGAGTTGTTCTGTCTTTGAACTAGGACGCGCTGCACTGTTTACACTGGCCGATATGGCACCCTAATCCCGTGGAGGTCATCCTCCTAGTCACGCTGAAGTCCGCTGTGGACCTCGCACCTGTGTGAGCTCTGCAAAAGTGCGCATCGAGGGCACATATCGACTGCAAAGGGGCCGCTTGTGAGCACACTTCTGAGACCTGAAATAACGGACGCGGCAGACATTGTAAGTCCACAAGACCAAAAGTGCATTTGAAGTGATGCATTTGGGACAGGGCCACTACGTCAACAGCGCAAGAGTCTGACACTGACTAGAATAAATGGTTAAATCAATTCATAATTTGTCTTTGTTTTGTTTTTTTGCACACAAAAAGTATTCTTGAACCACTGGAGTCATATGAACGATTTTAACAATGTCTTTACTACCTTTCTGGGCCTTCAGAGTCAGAGAGCTCTCGGATTTCATCAAAAATATCTTCATTTGTGTTCTGAAGATGAACGAAGGTCGTACCGGTTTGGAACGAGGGTGAGGAATTAATAACAGCATTCTCATTTTGGGGTGAACTAATAACCCTTATTGCTTGCAGCTATATTTCTATAGCCTACAATCATTAGGTCCTATTAATAATAGGCATATCATACGATTATCGTTATTAATAATATCGTTATTATATTGTGATATTGTCATTAAGACCGTTTTTATATGCTTAGTTAGATATTCATTCATGTCAACAGCTGGCACACCAGAGGTCTGAGACTGGCAGTCTGAAGCGTGTTATGCCGTTCATCACCGGTAGAGGGCAGACCGTGTGGACCTTCGGTGAGTGGCGTGGGGCTCTACGTGCACTCATGTGACCCCGGTGCCGGTTAAAAGCACCGGCGAGTCTCCACGCGCACAGCGGGCGACCTGAGCGACAGCGCGGGTGTGAGAATGTCTCTGTACCGGAACTCAGCATGGTTCCTCAAAGGACTCACCGAATTCACCAAGTAAGAGCTGCACTGCTTCAAAAATAACACAACACTTAAAAAACACTAACAAAACTATAATTACACATGCTTCATTCATGGCTGCACATGTACATATATAACATAATATAATATAACATATAATAAAAGCTCATATACAATTTAACCTTATTTTTATTAACATCTATAATTAAAATGTTAAATATTGCATGGGTCAGATTTTAGTCTACAGCTGTTCATCTCTCTTCCCAAGTTTATTGTATTGAATTTATGCAATTTCATTATGAATTCTGTATTATACATTTGTCCTCATTGGGAGTTTGATTATGTAGGGCCTAATGGGGCTGAAAAACCGAATAACAAAATGTCCAAATATTTTAAAGAATTAAGGTCAGAAACCTTTAGTTTTAATTTTAATTAATCTAAATATTTGGATATTTAAGATAAAAACGTCCAGCATTTGTCTGCAGGCATACTTGGACTTTAGCTCCCATGTATAATTATGTAAATTTTGGATTTAAAACATTAACTTTTATAAATGTTCTGTTTCTAACATCTAGAAAACGTTCTTTTTTAGATTGTGTCATATGGTGATATAATATATGATCCACCAAAAAGGCTATAATTTTGGGAGCTCAAAGTCAATGCAATGACACCTCTTGCTTTTCGTTTTCCATGAAATCCAATTTCACAAATGATGATAAACAGTTTATCTTTCAGTGGCCTCTGCATCTCTGTTTTTTCCTCCTCATACATTGTTACCCGGGTCGACCTCTCACGTCCCATAATGGGACACACATCAACAGTACACGCATTTACCGAGAAAAGCTTGTTTGCCCCTGGCACCTCCTCGCTCCTCTTCATCCCTCCGCCTGGCCTGGCACGCGTGGACAAAGCCAGCCTTTGAGATGGGCTCAAGGGCACAAGCGCTGCTGATACCAAGAGCGGTGCTATCAGAGGACTCACTGATAGTTCGCTCACATTAGCTAAGCGATGACGCAAGGCCACACATTAGGACAGTGCTTCTCAACTGGTCCGCTTCAGGACATTAAGTAGCGAACAGATACAGAACCTAAATTTTGTATTGTACGAAATTAAATATAACTCAGAACAGACAGTTGAGAAGCTCTGCTTCAAGATCATTATTCCTTTGCCATGTGCTTCATCTTAAAGGGGACCTATTAAGCTTTTTTAAATGTTCATCTTTCTTTAGTGTGTAATGTTGCTGTCTGAGCATGAAAAGTCCCTCCAGCAGGAGTTCTTCTCTACATCAGGGTCAATGTTCCTGATCGCCTCCATTGTAGTCTTGGGTTTTCTTCTGGGAACAAACAAGCCAAAATATCCCAGCAATGCCCATTGACATTGTGCAGGAATTACGTAATTCGGAGCCCGAATCTGCGCAGTAGTGATACTGAGGTGGAGCCGCGGTATGAAAGTCCCGCCCACACTCCTGCTCCCACAGACTCAATCGCTAACACAGCTGTCAATCATGATGTTATACCCAATTTTTAAGGTGCGCTCACGCCATGTCATAATTACCGTAATTACGAGATTTCAACAAGCGTTCATGTTAAGAGCTTGTAATTACAATTTGAGCTCCTACTTGTACCACCTGACTGCTGCAGATTCATTAAGCCGTTGATATTGTTGCCTGTAGAAACGCATACATCCTGGTCACGGGACATCATGTGTTGTCATCTCAAAATTATGGTAATTAGGACATGGCGTGAACGCAGCAATGTAGCATCAAATAACTAACCAAAACCAAACATACATAAGCATGATAAGAACTATCTAAAATGACAAAAACCTTCTTTGGTAGTGTAATTGGATTTGTTATCTTAGTTCATGTCCCATTCAATTACTTGGAGAGTGCTATGTTTATTACCTATACTGCAGCCAGCCACCAGGGGTGCTTTGGATTCACTTTTCAGGATGTGTGCAGCACTTATGGTAAGGGGCGTGGCTTTTCAAACTCACTTGACCAATCACAACACACTGGTCCAGCCGACCAATCAGAGTACATTGCGCTTTCCAGAAGGAGGGGCTTCATAAAGACAGGAATTAAACAGAGCGTTACTGACAGACTGGAAAAAGAGGAGCTGCAACAATGGAGAATATGGGGAACATAATGTGTTTTGAATATTCCAGCAAGAAAATCTATTCTAGTAGAGCCAAAATCAAGACTTTGTAAAAGGGCATAATAGTTCCCCTTTAAAAATGAGTGATAGTTCAAAGCATGCAAAAAGTGAACTAATTAGTTAACTGAACTAATTTAGCAGTGTTTTTGAGGGTGCACAGGTAACCCCGTCACATTTCAAGACTAATTAAATGTGTGTCTTAGGGGGGCGTTTCTGTCTGCGTCTAAAAACTTTGTTGAGAAAGACCTGGAGGTGACGATGGCAGGCCGATCCTTCATGATCACTGGAGCGAACAGCGGAATCGGGAGAGCAACCGCCATGGCCATCGCCAAGAAAGGTGCGTGTTGGGGAAAAACAGCAGTAGTTGATAGCTAAAATGTAGAGTGATTATCCTCTGGTGTCCGAATTAGTATAAGATATAAACTAACCTGGTGCTTCATGGTGTAATTGTGTTCTTCAGTTTGCTGGTTGCTGGTTGTACTTATGTTCTTCAGATCTGGTTATGGAAATACAGTGCCCCCAGAAAGTATTTGAACACTTTGGTCACGCAAAACATGTAGATGAGCCAAAACATCACTGAATCACCAGGGGAATCTACGAGATCCCTGGAGGTGTCCTGTGGTTTCTGTCACCAAGATGTTAGCAGCAGATCCTTCATGTATTGTAGGCTGTGAGTGTGAGGTGGAGCAGCCATTGATTGAACTTGTTAGTTCAGTACATCCCACCTACTGACAGGAATTTAAAGACCAGAGCAACACCTTGAGCTCTTAGTCATGTTCATCAAACCATTTAACCTCATGTTAACCTCACTCCCCTGGCCTCAAGAGGCATGCCAGTGACTGACACTAGAGACTGCAGTCTACGCCGGAGACCCCTGTTCAAATCCTGCCCGGAGTGGGTTGAGTAGGACTGGTTACAATTAGTGCCGTGACCTGGATGAGAGTGAGGTTTAGAGGGGTGAGTGGTAGGCCAGTAAGAGCTGTGTGTGTAAACCTCACTCCCCTGGCTAGCGACTGAAACGCCATAGACTGTCTTAAGCGTCCTTGTTAGCGCACCCGCCTCCCACACCAGAGATCCCAGTTCAAATCTCAATCGAAGCAGGTCGGTTACAGTGTGGCAGGGTGTATTATCCTGCTGAAAGAGTCCACTTCCACCAGGGGTGTACCTGGTCTGCAACAATGTTTAGTAGGTGTCAGATTGAAGACATGAATGGCCAGACCCAGGGTTTCCCAGCAGAACATTGTCCAGAGCTTCACACTCCCTCCACTGGCTCTTTGTCGTCTCACAGTGCATCTCGGGTCACATCACGTACCCATTGTAGGCACTTTTGACCATGAACAGGGGTCATCACAGGCACATTGATTGTGCCATACGCAGCAGAGTGTGATGCACTGTTGTGACTCATTCCTCTCATAACCCTCATTAAATGTTGTGTGACTTGTGCCACAGTAGACCTTCTGTTGGCTCGGACCAGACGGGATAGCCTTCATTGCCCTTGTGCATCTATGAGCCTTGGGCGTCCCTTGCTGGTTTGTGGTTTGTCTCTCCGCAGACACTGATGGAAAATTCTTACCACTGCTGACCAGGAGCGACACACAAGCCTTGCCATTTCAGAGACACTCTGACGCCTTGCCATTTGTTCCTGGTCAAAGTCGCTCAGATCTTTATTCCTGGCCATTTCTCCTGCATCCAACATGCTGATTATAAAAACTGATTGTTTGGTTACCATCTAATCCACCCAGACCTTAATATGTGGCCTTGTTAGGAGATGATCAATGATATTCACTTCGCCTGTGACTGGTTATAATGTCATACAACTGTCATTGCATTAGATAATAAAAACCAGAATAATCAAACAAATTATGCTAGACCTTTCTTTTCTAAATATATGCATTTTATCTGTCTGCATTTATGCATTTATCTAAAGCAATGGCATTCAGACATTTTTAAAGTGTTACTTTAGTGTTTAAATTCTTTAATTGGGCCGAAGTTTAACCTATTGACCATCCTTTTCTCTAAGGTGGTACAATCCACATGGTCTGCAGGAACAAGGACAAGGCGGAAGAAGCCAGAGCGGAGATCGTCAAAGAGTCTGGAAACAAAGTATGAGTTTATACTTGTGTTTTGGGTTGTGGTTTATTAGATAAAGGAGCTGAAGCTTCCATCGACGTGCCTTATTGAGCAAGTGAGTTAACCGCAGGTCACAGCAGGAAGACTGACCTTCAGTAAAAATAAAAAAAGCATCTGCTTAATGAAGAATAATGTGATAGTGTGTAAATCATTTACCATTTGCACAAAACTCAATGAATTATTGAAATGACCCTGTCTGGAAACAGATTGTCTGTTTGTAATGCATGTAATTTATAAAATGCATGACGTTTGGCCTCTGTGTCTGTTTGCAGGAAATCTATGTGCATATTTTGGATCTGTCTGAGACCAAAAAAGTCTGGGAGTTTGCAGAGTCTTTTAAGAAAAAGTACAAAACTCTCAACGTCCTGGTGAGGCACTCTAACATCTCTCTGCTTATACACTATAGGGTCAAAAGTTTGGGGTCAGTATGATTTATTTATTTATTTTAGCAAGGATGCACCCATCCCAAACTTTTGAATTGTAGCATAAATATCATTTGATCATTTGGTTGATTGACTGATTTGGTTGTGGCAGATCAATAACGCCGGCTGTATGATGACTAAGAGGGAGGTGAATGCTGAGGGTTTGGAGAAAAGCTTTGCCAGCAACTCTCTGGGTAAGTGAGCAAACAAACATAAACAAAATCAGCTCAATATCACCTCGGGACGAACACATCTTTCCTTCTTACTTTATAATATCTTTAACAGCTTAGCAGAGTGTTTTCATCTGATCTCTGTGTTGTGTTGTTCAGCCGTGTACATCCTCATCAAGAGCCTCATTCCTCTGCTGGAGAAGAGCCCTGACCCCAGAGTGGTGAGTAAACCAGAGACTGAGAGCGGGAGACAGAGGTCAGACGGGTCACCGTCTCTCTCCTCACTTCCAGATAACAGTATCATCCGGTGGGATGCTGGTGCAGAAACTGCGAACAGGAAACCTGCAGTCTCAGAGAGGCAGATATGACGGCACTATGGTGTACGCACAGAACAAGGTATGCATACACAGACATAGTCAGAAGTAAAGCTTGTGTCCACATACAGAAACACTGTGTGTTATGATGCCAGTTGCTAGTTTAGTCATTTATGTAATAGAGCTCATGGTTCGATTACTTACTTAAAGGGGAACCTATGCAAAATTCACTTTAACAAGGTGTTTGAACACAGATGTGTCAACAGTGTGTGTAAACAACCAGCCTATAATGGAAAAAAATCCACTCGCTCCTTTTTTATAATCTCCATAAATCATAAACAGTCTCTCCAAATGAGCGGTTCCAGATTTCTCTTATTAAGAATAAGCCCTGCCCATGACTGGTGATGATCTGCCTTATTAGCATAGATCCCGCCCTGAGTGAGCCACAGTCCGCTATTTCTGTTTCCTCGCTGTAGCAGCTGGAGATTAACATTGTCTGACCCCCCCCAAAAAACATTACTAATGTTCTGTTATTGGATGTACCAGCGAACATAAGAGTCTCCAGACTCCCAGCATTCGAGCCGTTGAGGACACCGCGGTTGAATTTAATTTATGAAGGAAATGTGCCAAAGAAAGTCATTAAAGTGTTATATATTTGCGCATTTTACGCCCTCACCAATGAGGGTCAGTTGAAGGCTAGATTTGCACAAAAGTTTAACAGTCTAGTCTATGCCACTAACCGTTCAGAAATGTCCAGCTGATTTCTAAAAGTTGTCCCTTCTTCCTGAGTCTCTCCATCAGTCTGACCTTTGCTACGGACAATTTCTGACATTTTGGCTGCGTGACATTCTCCAGTTTTGTTGTTGCACAGTTCGGAAGAATCCGAAGCATGAGCTGCAAAGGCTCCGCCCTCTTCTTTTATTCTCACAATGGTTATAAAGTTAAAAAGTCCAATTCTAAGGAAAAAAGTTTGAATTATAAGATGCAAACTCGTAATTCTGAGGGAAAAAAGTCAGAATTGTGAGATAAAAAGTCACAATTACCTTTTTATATTTTTGTTCACTGGCGGAAACAAGCTTCCGTACTTCTTGATCCACAATACTGCATTTATTTAATCAAAAATACATTAAAAGCAGTAATATTGTGAAACATTATTACAATTTAAAAGAAAAAATATTTAAAATGTAATTTATATTTCTGTGATCAAAGCTGAATTTTCAGCATCATTACTCCAGTCTTCAGAGTCACATGATCCCTCAGAAATCAGTATGAGGATTTGATGCTCAAGAAACATTTATGATTATCATCAATGTTGAAAACAGTTATGAATAGAAAGTTCAAAAGAACAGCATTTATTTTTGTGACGTTATAGTGTGTTTACTTTGTTACTTGCGTGTCTCTTTCAGAAGTGAGTCTGTACTTCATTCTGTGTGTTTCAGAGGCAGCAGGTGGTGATGACGGAGCAGTTTGCTAAAGCTCATCCCAACATCCACTTCTCTGTAATGCACCCCGGATGGGTCGACACGCCAAGTAATTGCAAACGCACAATCATCATGAATTTAAATGAAGGAACTGTCCATCTATGATTACAGACGCAGTTTCAAGAGATTTGTAATATTTTTACATTTAAACTCGGCTTTTTCAACAGTCAGTAATCTTCCATACTGTGAGATTTATCTGAGTGAAATGGCTTCTCAAACAAGAAAGAATGTAGTGTGATATTTGATTGTGTCCATGGGGAATTGATTGGATGGTTTGATGGATGTGGATTGGATGAGATCTCATGTGAGCGACAGGTTGCCCGCCCTCGTGCCAGTAAACACATCATCAGGGACGAGAAAGAGGGAGGGAATGCTATTTTGATTAAAGTCGGCATGAAACGGAAGTTAAGATCGTCTTTTTCTCCTTATTGTGACGTAAATCCGAGTGAAACGGCCTCTGAAATTAGAAAAAATGTAGGGCGGGGCTTGATTTCATTCTTCGGGAATTGATTGGATCGTTGGAAGTTGGGCGTTGCTGCGATCAGTGACCCATGTCAGCGACCGGTGTCTGAGAGGTAGCGCGATAGCCCCGCCCTCGTGCCATAGCACATGACCCGGAGAGAAGAGAAGCCGTTTCGAGGGGGGAGGGGAGGTTCATGTATTTGATTAAAGATTATAAGGGTAAATTAATTTTTAAAAATTAATGAAGTGCACAGATAAATCATTTATAGTAAACACTACAATATTACATATAAAAACACGTATTGTAAAATTTGATTTCATGCCGACTTTAAAGATTACGAGGTACGTGAATTTAGGGGAAAAATAGAAGGGTAATTTTTGATTTCATGGTGACTTTAAACAGGAAGTAAATTTCAAAATGTGATTACATTTGATCAAACATTTAAAATAAATAGTTAGAGCACCAAAAACATGCAGTTTCCATCATACCTAATCATTTTAACCTGAAAGTTTGATGTTGAACCTTGAATGCATTGCGTAAAGCTTCTGCTCAAAAGATAAATGTAAATATTTGTTTATTCAGACCGATTTGAAGACGTCTAATGGATCTGTTCTCGCCTCTCGTTCTTTAGCCATTGCGAACGCGATGCCTGATTTCCACAGCTCAATGAAGGAGCGTTTGCGGACACCGGAGCAAGGGGCCGACACGGTCATGTGGCTCGCTGTGTCTGAGGCGGCTGTCAAGATTCCCAGCGGGAGTTTTTTTCAGGGTGAGCAAACACACACCCCCACACACACACACACACGCGGGGTTTCAAAACCTAGTGAGCCACCTTGCGGCCTACATAGGCAACATTTAACTGCAAATAGAATCACATAAGTGACATAGAAATCTCCTTATAAATATACTGATATTTCCTTCAGCCCTGAAAATTATTGCATTCTGTATAATTATAAATGGATTATTTATTTTACCACAATATGAGTGCATTGTATCTGTCTTTATGCTTCTTAGAATATCGCTGTATTAGTATAGCAACATGCTAAAGTCAAACTCTCTTGGAATCAGTTGAGTTCATTCCTCCATGCTTTCTGTGTGGTGCACAAAATCACCCCCTCAGAAGGCAGTGGGCAATGAGGCAGCACTAGGTTTTGAAACCAAGCTGCTGTCGTTCTCTCCATCTCCTCCAATAAGGCGTCCATCTGTTTCAATACAAAACAAGTGAGCCTTTCAGGAGACAAAGAATGGATGAAAGATGCTGATGAAAGTGGCAGAGAGAAGACGAAGAGAACACAAAGAGTGTACAAAGGAAGACTGGACAATGAAAGTGTAAGAGAGGATGAGGATGAAAAGCGCAGGAAAGAGCGAGAGAGATCAAGAAAGGGAAAAGCGTGTTGGCGGAGCTCCAGTGCAGCTGTAGTGGGCGGAGCTTCTGTACCAGACACGGCCGGAGTGAACTCAAGACAACCTTATGAACAGTGAACGCTCACATCTTCAGAGCCCGAGTTACTCAAGTACTACTCAGTCTTTAAACACAAGACACTAGGGCCCTGTTTACACATGGTGTTAAGATGTGTTTGTTCGATCGGATCATAAGTAGACGAGGGAGACACATTCCCGTTATCTTTTGTCCACTTTTAACCCCTTCTGTCCTGATTTCTTTCGAAGGCAGGGTCTATGGGCGGGTGTTTTTTCAGATCTTTCGATCTAATTGACAAAATAAGCTTGCGCAATTTACATTTGAACGCGACCGGAGATGAAGGAAAAACATACGGAGAGCATCAGCTTTCGTTTCTGCTCTGACAGCCACAAGACGAACGCTATGGATGTGTGTTAGAAATCAGGAATGGTGAGAGAACTTTGTGCTTTTTCAAACGTTTTAAATCCCGTCTGGGTAGCGTGCTTCCCATAATGTTTACGCGTTAGGTCAGTAGTGGGAGGGTAGACGTTTTGTGGCTGTTCGAACGCATTCGATCACATGAGCGTTTACACTACCAAAGCAATCCGGTCAAATGCGTTTTCAACTACCTCTGGAAGTGGTCAAAAGTGGCCCAAAACGTTTTAGATTCCGTTTTACGACTGTATTTAGTGTCGTCTACTTGTGATCCGATCGACCAAAACGCATTTTAATACCAGCTGTAAACAGGGCCTATAGGTAATAGTGTAAAATGAAAGTTAATATTGTAATATGCCCTTTCATAAAGTCAAAAGTTTGCTTTTGGGCTCTACTAGAACAGGTTTTCATGCTTCAATGTGTTTAAAAACACATTATTTTCCTAATATTCTCCATTGTTGCAGCTCCTCTCTTCCCAGTCTGTCAGTAACGCTCTGTTTAGTTCCTGTCTTTATGAAGCCCCTCCTTCTAAAAAGCACACTGTGCTCTGATTGGTCAGCTTGTGATTGGTCAACAGCTTTGAGCATGTTTGGAACATGTCCCCCTTACCATAACCTCAAGTTTCAACACACTACTAACTAACTCAACCAGGCCCCGCCCCTTTGTTTAACATATACCTTGGCCGGGAACTATTTAAATGAGGAATATTGTGACGTGTTTGTTCCCAGAAGAAAACTCAAGACTACAATGTAAGGGCTTCAGTTAGTTCAGAAACAGAGACACTAATCTATAGGTTTGGTGGACCAATACGAATTATCCATTGCAAAACCCAATTGGTCCACCAAAATAGTTCTGTGTATGTAAATGTAATTTATTCATGGTAGTTAGCCATATCAAGTTACCTAGCAGATGTAGCTTCTGTAATGACGACTTCCTCTGTGTTTGCTTCAGGATGGCATATTCAGAGAGGCACACATAATCATTTAACAACTTTAGATTTTGAAGGGAATCAACCTTACACTCATTCTGAAATGTTTCACAGCCAATTGGAATCTTTTCTCCATGTGAATTTGGACGGACGGCATGTTTTAAACATGTCCTTGTGTGTTTTCTACGTTCATTAGATCGGCAGATGGTGTCGGCTCATCTTCCCTTGGCCTGGACGCACAGCTCACAGCTGGAAGATCAGAAATTCATGAGCGTCATGGAGGATCTGGCCAAGGGCTTCCAGCCTCACTAAATACACTCGCATGAAACAATTGCAACACACAAAATGTAGAACACTAACATATTGTAACATTATTCTCACCCATAAAAGCAGCGTGAATGTACTAACAATACCTCACAATAACTTTTAGCTGTAGATTAAATGTCCTCCAGAACTCTGAAAGACTTAATAAATGCTTAAAATAAGTATTTTACCATAATGACTTCTTCCAGTTTCTTCCTGTCCTACTTCCTTGTACATTTCACTTCTCTCCTATCATTGGTCACGGCAGACGCAGGAAGCGTTCTTTTCCGACAGCTCGTTCTGACACCATGTGATCAATCTCTGCCAATCACAGTGCATTCTCACTGTGTCGTGACTCCAACAAATCAGGTCAATCAGGTGGGAACCCGTTCTGACCGGAGTCACCCCAGCTGTCAATCACTCACTCACGGCCAATCACCTGGTGAAGCACAGGAAACTGATGGGAAAGGACACTTCCTGCTTTGGGGGGGGCCTGTGATTGGACGTTTTTTTGGTTTGAGAGTGTCACCTGATGTTCCAGAGAATGAGGAAGTGATGTAGTGTAGTGTTTTTTTTTTATTGTGATTTGTTCTGACAAAAATGTATGATTACATTTCTACATATATAGACTGTAATTAACCATTTAATAATGACATGACTGTGTTTAACACATTTTCGTCAAACATGAATAAATATCTCTGAAGGTGTGTTAAATGAGTGTTGGTGTATGTGGGAAAGTGAATGCAAATTGCTATTTAATTTTGACCTCGTCCCTTTAGAAGTACAGTAGTATTCACCAAAAATAAATATCTTTAACATGCTACTCAAATGACTAGGAGGAATATCTTGCATTTGAGATACAGCTTAGAACTTTATTGTAATATTTCGTTCAATCTCTGGGCAGAAACTACCAGTCAGCATTGAGACTTGCGTCAGTTTTAATAATAGCGACAAGAGATTTTCATATGAAAAATACAGATGTTAGAGCGTTCCAGCACAGGAGCTCAACTTTGTGTACATAAAGAGAATAATACTTCATATTACCGACTGAACTACGGAAGTAAAGCAAGTCTTAAAAAAAAGAACATAGAAAAACAGGTCTCAAAGTCATTTAGAGTTATTTACAGTTTTAGAGTTAGAAGCATTTTTTCAGAACTTTACAGTGTTTTCCAATTTTACATGGTGGCAAAATGGTGTGACTCTGAAGTGTCAGTTGCAATATGAATGTAAAAGGGATAGTTCACCCAAAAATATGGGTAACCAACCCCCCACTGACATCCATAGTATGGGAGAAAAAAATACAATGGAAGTCAAAAGGCCCATCAACTATTTGGTTACCAACATTGTGTAACATTGGAGTTTAGTAAATGATGACAAAATGTAAATTTTTGGGTGAACTGTCCCTTTAAGGAAACAATAAGAACAATAATGCTAACCGAAAATGACAGATGAGATGAGATTACAATTGTCGACAGTATCTTTCCAATTAAAATCACAACCAGGACGTCACACAACATATGCTTTCTGTGACGTCGCTGCATTTATCAACTCTAACATTCACGTCCTGTTTGGGTTTTACATGAAGCGAAAATTAAGAAAATCAGTTTAAAAATGAATGGGCATGAGATTATTTACAAAGCGCGGGATGAAAGCGCGCGGGAAAAATCAAATCGAAGCACGCGCTTTACAAAGGCACAACTCAGCAATTTAATGCAAACACTCGCACAAACGCCGTTTGTACCCTCAGATCCTGAATACACACACACACACACACGCAGACTGTGCAATTCAGTGCAAGGAACAGAGAACTTGTCAAGACAATGAACGAACGACTGAGGGAAACTCCAGGCGATATCGAAACAGCGCTGGTCAGTTATAATGTTTGTAAACAGGTTTCAGTTCTATCTTCTCATTGGCCAGTGTTACGTTAGTTTTGAGCTGTATATAAATTTAAAACATCTAGAAGCTGCTTCCAGTGCACAGCTTGAATCTGAAGCCATGTTTAAAGAAATATAGGCCCTAATTCTTAAAGAAATAGTACATCCAAAAATGACATTTCTGTCATCATTTACTCACGCTGTTCCAACACTGTATTATTTTCTTACTTAAGTGGAACATACTTTTTTTTATATTCCAAGTAGCTTTGTGAACAGACTGAAATAGTAAAAACTCAACTCTCATTTGCATATCTATTTCCTAGCGAAAAATATCACTGTTGTCACGTTACTACGGTATGGAAGCTTTTTTCGCCACAGAATTAAAAACAAATCCAAAAGGTAATTGCAACACAAATTGAGAAATCTCTCGCAATTCTGACTTTTTTCACAATTGCGAGTTTATATCTATAGTCTGACTTTATAACACGCAATTGATAGATATAAAGTCAGAATTGTGAAAAAGTTTAATTCGCAATTGTGAGTTTATATCTAGCTATTCTGAGAAAAAAAGTCAGACTGCGTGACATTAATTCAGAATTGCGGGATATAAAATCGAAATAGCGTGAAAAATGTCATTTTTACATCTTGCAATTCCGATTTAATGTCACTCAATTCTGACTTAATATCACTCAATTCACCCTTTGAAAAACGGTGTGTACTGACGTATTTCCGCGGTTGAAACAACATTTCTTTCAGTGTTCACTCATGTTTATTTGATGCTTATCAATGAACTAGAAGGGATGATCGGTTCACGAGCAGCTTTAACTGAGGCGCTATAGTGATCAAGACACATTAAAGAGCCACAAAACTGTATTTATTGTTTAAATTTCATTTAAAAAAATTCCCAAATTTTAAAGTTGAAACTTTGTTTCATATCAAAAGTAACTTGCTCTGTCCTGTCTGTCGGCATGTTGTCTGTGTTCTCTTTGCTCTGCGATGTATTTTCTCTATGTAAGAACGTGTGTGTGGTGTGAGAGCGCTCATAATTGAAATAAGTCAGATAAAAAGTCACAATTATCTTGTTAAAGTGTTTTTATTCTGTGGTGGAAACAAGCTTCCATCCTACTAAAACCCTCTAAGAGACATAGTAATGAAAATAAAAATGAGATGGGAGGTCAATGTTTTTTTGCGTTCTTTCGCAAATGTTTTGCAGTCCACCAAGAAAGTGATCTTTGAGAGACAATGCAAAAGCATTAAAATATATTATGTCCCTTTAGGTTTAGGGGCTCCGTACATATGCAATTGCAATACGACAACTTTAACGGCAGATTTTAACTAATACTATGAAGTAAAACAAGTTCATTTTGTTGCACACTTCATATAGTCGCATAGGTTTTTGGTTTTGGACGGTATCATAAGGTTTCAGAAGAGGTGTAATATAGTGCACATGTTGAATGGACTTATTTTATGATTTGTGGAGCCCCATTTCTCATTCACTATTGTATGTGAAGAGCAGCATCAACATTCTGCTGAACATCTCATTTTCTGTTCCACAGAAGAAATTGAAACAGTTTTGAAAAGATACGAGGGTGAATAAATGTTGACAAACTTTTCATTTTTGAGTTAACCATCATTTTAATTTGTCCCTAAACCACAGATAAATGATTATTAGTGCTAGAAATAGTGTTTAACAGCAGAACACTACAAACATCATGTACTAACTTTCTCCAATGGATTTTATATATGCTACATTTAATCATCCTCACCTACCTGACCTGAACCAGTCTTTTTTTTTTTCTTTTTCTGAGGGTTATTGGATTTACAGGGATATTTTTTGGGGGAAAAGCACGTTTATAATGAAAATGTATGCAAGTGGTGGTTACTATGGTCAGTGGCATTCAAATTCAAAAAGTGAAAGAAAGATAAACAAGACAGATGGATAAATGAACAGGATGTTGGATGAAGGAAATGCTTCCTGCTTTTTTTTTGAATGATACTTATGGATAGAGGGACAAACACACAAACAGAGAGAGAGCGCAAATATTGTGCTTTAAGAAGTACCTTGAGTTAATGTTCGCTCAAATCCAGGCCATCATACCTCATAAGAGACATGAATGCCCGATTCAGAAAATCAAGGACCATCCCAATAACACACACTTATTCACATACACCGTGTTGAACTGTCTGTTTTGCGTAGACTCCACGGCTGAAGGACGAGAGAGTTAGACAGGTAGGTGAGTGTTTCCATGATCCTCTGCAGATATGTTGGTGGAGTGTGGGCGTGGCCTTCAGGAACAGCGAATCAGCGGGGAGAGAATCCCGCCGCTTCACTGCTGCCCACCACCTGCGACATGTCCCAGATCTGTAGACAGACCAATCAACCGATTAGCAGGGAGGACCAATCAGAGGTCAGGAGAAGACTTCAGTCATCAAACACAATTGGAACAAACTTGTGTAAATTGTAAGTAATACATTCACATGTAAATCTACGCCAATACAGGAGAATACATCAATATGTCTCTAAATATGCAATGTGTTCATCGCAATTTCCAAAATAAGTTTGATGTTTTGATGTTCATTTATTCTTGTTCGAGAAATTACAGTGGCTGTAGCATTTGTTATAATACATAACGTACATAAGAAAATTGTTAAAATGTTGTGTATTTTGTAATTGTTCTATTGTACTAAAAAGTAAAAATGATTACTTGCTCTTTATACTTTATTTGAACCAAATATTATTGCCTTATTATTATATACACTATTTTGCCAAAGTATTGGGACACCCCTCTAAATCATTGAATTCAGGTGTTCCAGTCACTTCCATGGCCACAGGTGTATGAAATCAAGCACAAGGCATGCAGACGCTTCTACAAACTTTTGTGAAAGAATGGGTTACTCTCAGGAGCTCAGTGAACTCAAGCGTGGTACCGTGATAGGTTACCACCTGTGCAATAAGTCCATTCGTGAAATTTCCTCACTACTAAATATCCCACGGTCAACTGTTATTGGTATTAAAGTAAAAGCAATTAGGAACAACAACAACTCGGCCACGAAGTGTTAGGCCACGTAAAATCACAGAGCGGGGTCAGCGTATGCTGAGGTGCACAGTGTGCAGAAATCACCAACTTTCTTCAGTCAATAGCTACAGACCTCCAAACTCTGTATGTCCTTCAGATGAGCTCAAGAACAGTGTGTAGAGAGCTTCATGGAATGGGTTTCCATGGCCGAGCAGCTCATCCAAGCCTTACATCACCAAGAGCAATGCAAAGCGTATTAAATATTCCATATTAAACCATACGGATTAAGAATGGGATGTCATTAAAGTTCATGTGCATGTAAAGGCAGGCATCCAAAAACTGTTGGCAATATAGCGTACGTATATTTATTTTATTTATGTATATATATTAATATTTGGCATTATCTATTGTTTATATGTTGTTTAGTTTTTTAGTTTAGTTAAATTTTAGTTTAAGTTTTAGTAATTTTGTTATGTACTTGTTCTTCATATTACTATTTTACTATTTACTATTACTATACAATATTACTATTTTATTTACAGCGTTACAGTTTTAGATAACAATAACTGCTTACTGCATTGTTTTTTTATTTAAAAAAAATATATAAATTGTGTTTTATTTTGTTTAGTTTGTCTATTCAGAATCATAGGACAATCGTGACCATAATTTTAATAAAAAAAACAACTTTGTGATTCTCAATTTATCCAGAATCGTGGAGCTCTGATATATATTTATGTCCAATCAAATAATAAATTCAGGTAGATGTTTTGAAATCATGGCTTCATATTTCATTCATCTCAATAAAAACATAAAAGTTGAGTGCATTGCATTGTGGGATATGATGTTCCATGCAGAGTGATCTGGTTATATACTGCACAGTTTAACAAATGTAGTCATTTGGATGGTATATGCATATAAAACAATGTATAGATTTGGCATACTGCAGAAATAAATTGTATGACCTTAACAACTCGATCACTCCCACATGTGACCATCAGTCCTCGGCTCTGGTCCATGTCCATGTAAGCGATGTTGTGTTTCCCTTCATGAAATGTAGCCAGAGGAGTCCGACTGCAACACACAAGAATAAGAATCAAACAGAAACGCAAAGAGAACAGAAACCAGACAAACTCAAATGAAACGACTCACTCTTCCTCTTTGATTGTGTCGTAGCAGTCGTCACACATGCGCACCTGGAACTCAAAGCCCATGATGGGGTATGTGGAGCGTTTGGAACTACACTTCCCACAAATGGCCTTCCCACACTTCCTGCAGTGATGCTGAGGACAGGATATGACATGGGCATTTCATCAGGAAGCTGCATTAACAGTACTTAGAAGTGCAGATGAATAACAGGCTAAAAAGATTTGTATCTTCATATCTTTAACCGTACTGTTGCGCTCAGATAGCGGCGGTACCTGTCGGAGCCCAAGGGTCTTGGTGTCCCACATCTGCTTTATATTCCAAAAAAACGGCTGTTCACATTTCTGACAGGAATCACTCTCCAGCCACTGCGGAGCCTGAAAAGAGAGAGTTACAGAGAGAGCGATAACCTACGCCTCCGTGACATTTCAAGACTGAGCCCCTTTCTGGTTACAATAGAGATGGATGTGACTTTAATGACCGACGCAGGGGTTGCCAAGGCGACGCCAAGAAAACTTCGTCACTGCTCCCTGTTTAGACCACGGATTCATTCAAGAATATGTTCTGATACGGGTGTTTGTGTCCAGTGTGTTTTTAAGTTTGTACTAGATTCGTATTTATAAAACCCGTCCAGGATCCTGATTGGTCAATACAGCGTTCCAGCCATGCTAAAAAATGAGATGAGGGCTTGACATAAACTTGCCACTCAGCATTTTCAATGGCCACAATTTTGACATCGATACCATGAGGGAAACTGCCATATAGATATTTTTTTAATCATCTCATAATTTGGCAGCAGGTTTATTAGGCTGCTGTCACTTTAAGACCTGACGCACGGATCCATTATGCTGTTACACATGCGTTTTCTTTCTCAACCGTTTCTGTTCACGTAACCGCTTCAGCTCTGCGCCCCACCCGTGGGTCGAATATTGCATACGTCATTATTACTCAAAAAATGCTGAAGTGGTCAGAACTGGGTTTCTGTGAATGCTCACCAAGAGCAGCATTTTGACATTATTTTGTGTCTATTTGACTGTTAAAGCGCAATAAGTAACGAAAAATAACTCAATTTAGTGCTGAGAGGCAGCTTTACGTGCCACACTTTGCACAAAATCTGCGGGAATGAGTAAAATTATGCACAATATGAGCTATCCCACAGCGAACGTCAAGCCCTGTAACATCAACACTGTTCATCCGGAGCAAATGAAACGAGTGTGTGAGGAGAGGTGGGTTGTGTGTAAAATAAATTGCTGTCGGAGAGATGAGACCTGCATTTGGTGAATGTTAATGTCAAGCCCTGGTAACAGCTATACATCCATATTATGTCAATTACTGTACAATTACCTCTTCTCGTGTTGTGTCCATGTTCCACACTGTTATTCCTCCATCAGCAGAGCATGACACCAGCTGATGGGTCAAACGCAGATACCGCAACGCCTGCACCTTCTCACTGAGACACAGACAAAAACAGAATGACTGTCTGGACCAGACAACCGATTATGAAAACATAACAGTTGTGCTGCCTCATATTTTTGTGGAAACTGTGATATATTTTACTTGTCTTTGATGAATAGAAAGTTAATTTAGAATAAAAAATTAAATGGAACTGAAAATAGAGAAATACTACTTAATTCCCATAGTTCTTAAAGGGGTATTTCAGCGCTGGGAAGATGAATCTGTATTTAAACTGGATCATTAATGTAGTAGAAATGTGAAATTATTTTTGAATTTGGTGCCTTCTAGACTGAGAAAACACAGAAAATGTATTTTTGTCTCATGGGGATGAAAGACAACAATTCCCAGAATGCACTGCTTCACTGCCCTACTCTAGGCACGGCTAGTCGGCTACTGGATTACTGGATCACTTGCTCACCGCGTGCATTTTCAGAAGATCAGTTCAGTTAGAGACACTACAGTTAAAAACTGAACGTGTCTGTTCGATATAATGCGAGTGAGCCGATTGAGCGTCACGGCACAAACGCAGCAGGATCGGATTACATTCATCCCATGAGCTGAGGTAATCACGGGATTCACGGCTGCGGCTGCATTCACAGCGCGTGATCAGTCTGGCGCGTGTTCAGTTCATATCTTTGGAAGCTTAACTTTCATAGGAAGTTCATTTGAAAAGTTAAAACACTCACTTTGCTCTCCACCGCTCCGTTTACATGAATCTCCGCAGCTCCGCGAGCAGTGCTATGAGTGTGATGTTGAAAACATGTGGAAATAGCGCCTCCTGCTGGCTGTAGTCTTTAGCCTCTGGACAAAAACTCCTCCGATGATGCAAAATGACGATATTTGCGTCATCGGAGGAATTTTTCCAGAAATAAAATACATAATTCTCTCATCTCAGGGTCATATGAGGGGGGAAAGTACGATAATTTGAATATACTCCCGGGTTTCTACTGATACAAAGCTTAATGCTAATCGCTGAAGTAACCCTTTAATTTGGGTTTCTCATGCCATTCACAGCCTGGTAGCACTTATAGCAATGTTTCAAAATTACAGCCAAGTGTGTGTGTATGTTGTATATATGGTTTATGAGGACACAAATGTGTATAATGACAAAGGTTACTAAACACTGTTTTTTGACAGTCAAAAAATGCCTGTAGCTTTGTATGATGGTAGGTTTAGGGGTAGGGTTAGTGTAAGGAGAGAGAATGTAAAGTTTGTACCCCCAAAGATAGTGAAACAGAGGTGTGTGTGTGTGCGTGTGCATACATGTTTTTCTAGCCTGGTGGGGATTCAACCTGACAGCACACATACTCATGGGGACTCGTGTCACCGTGGGGACCTAAATTGAGGTCCCCATGGGTAAAAAAGCCTATAAATCATTCAGAATGAGTTTTTATGAAAATGTAAAAATGCAGAAAGTGTTGTGTGATGGGTAGGTTTAGGGGCAGGGGCAGTGTAGGGGATAGAATGTTCGGTTGTTACAGTATTAAAACCAGAAAGATAGTGAACCAGACGTGTGTGTGTGTGTGTGTGTGTGGTGTCTCACTGGTGTCCCTGCAGTAGTAATGTGCGTCCCTGTCTGCCACCAATGTCCCACATGATCACACTGTGATCAGATGCTCCAGAAAACAGCCACCTCTGAACCGGATCCCAATATAGCACAGCAACACTCCCTACAGACAGACAGACAGACAGGTGTTAAAAGGTCAAAACCAGATGTGAGAAACTCAGATGTGTGTGTATGTGCTGAAAAAAAGCAAGCTATAGTTTGGAGACAAAACCTTTTAGCTCTAAACCCCTTAATGTGGACTATAAAGGCCCTGATATACTTCAAGTGAAATCGAAGAGATCACGTCGAACAAAAGTTTATATCAGGATTTCAAAACAGCCTGTCAAAGTTAACTTTACATATATATAACAACAGATGTCCTCATTGAGATAGCATGGTAAGGTATGTACATCTGTAGAGTAGGTGTGTTACCTTCATGTCCCTTTAGTGTGGTAATGACAGAACATGACTGTTCATCCAGTTTCAGTAGAGTGATCTGCCCTGAATAATCTCCCACAAAGGCATGCTGGGTATCATTATCATATCTGCATATGTAGTCAAGAAAACAACACAGAACAGGCGAAATAATCCTAATAACAAACATCGTATTTAAGGCAGTTTAAAACACTAAATCACTGTAATCATTTGCCAATCCATTAAAATGTATAATTAATTATTGAATCAAAATGTCTTTGAATGGCATTCAGGGACTTGTAAACTAGATATGCATGAGCAGAACTACGGTTTCCACAAAAATATTGTCTCAAAAACATAAATAATCTTACCACCCCCAAACTGGACACAAATTCTGATGAAAGTGCATGCACATTTTCAAGTAACGATATAATTATTAATAACCTAAAATATTATTATTCATATAATTTCATTAACACATGTAACATCACCTCCAGCACGGCACACAACCCCTATAGAAACCACTGTGATCCACAGAAATCTCATGCATAAAATGTAAAAATGCAATTGAAATATTTCTCAGGGAGAGACTCAGGTCAAGGATACTGTAAACAGGAAGCCCATGAGCCGAAGCTGTGGCGTCCCAGCATAGAGCCGCTCTGAGTGCTCATCCAGCTGATGCTTTTATCATGACCCGTACTGATCACCCACTGACTCTCCAGAGAGAAGATGAGGTCCGACACACGGTTCTGATGGGCTGCACACACACACACACACACACACACACAGTTGGAGTTGGAGGGGCTAAAGGATAACCTTATAAACCTTATAAAAATAACCTTATAATGTTCATACACTACACAGTTGAGTACATAGTGCACAAGTACACAGTGCATAAGCACGTAGTGCATAAGTACATACTAGTGCATAAGTACATACTAGTGCATAAGTACATACTAGTGCATAAGCACATACTAGTGCATTAGTGCATTCTAGTGCATAAGTACATACTAGTGCATAAGTACATACTAGTGCATAAGTACATACTAGTGCATAAGTACATACTAGTGCATAAGTACATACTAGTGCATAAGTACATACTAGTGCATAAGTACATACTAGTGCATAAGCACATACTAGTGCATAAGCACATACTAGTGCATAAGCACATACTAGTGCATAAGTACATACGTGCATAAGCACATACTAGTGCATAAGTACATACTAGTGCATAAGTACATACTAGTGCATAAGTACATACTAGTGCATAAGTACATACTAGTGCATAAGCACATACTAGTGCATAAGCACATACTAGTGCATAAGCACATACTAGTGCATAAGTACATACTAGTGCATAAGCGCACAGTGCATTAGTGCATAAGTGCATAGTGTATAGGTTTATACTAGTGCATAAGCGCATGGTGCATAAGTTCATAAGCACACACTGCATAAGCACACACTGCATAAGCACACACTGCATAAGCACACACTGCATAAGCACACACTGCATAACTGCATATCTAATATGATTTATGACCTGCAAGGTTGCCAGAGTAATAATTATACACTGTTAATAATAGGCCAGAGGAGAACTGGCACCCCGACTGAGTCTGGTTTCTCCCAAGGTTTATTTTTCTCCATCATGCCCTGATGGAGTTTTGGTTCCTTGCCACTGTCGCCTTTGGCTTGGCTTGCTCAGTTGGGGACACTCAAATTATGATCCAAGTTACTCAACTAAATATACAAATAGAATTTATTAATTTGGTCATATATAATTCTATAAACTATTCAAATTAAACTAGCCAAATCAAATTTTGTTGCAATGTTGTCCTGTTTAACACTGTGAAGCTGCTTTGAAACAATCGTCATTGTAAAAGCGCTATATAAATAAAGTTGATTGATTGATTGATAACCACACACTGCATAAGCACACACTGCATAAGCACACACTGCATAAGCACACACTGCATAAGCACACACTGCATAAGCACACACTGCATAAGCACACACTGCATAACCCACACTGCATAAGCACACACTGCATAAGCACACACTGCATAAGCACACACTGCATAACCCACACTGCATAACCACACACTGCATAACCACACACTGCATAAGCACACACTGCATAAGCACACACTGCATAACCACACACTGCATAAGCACACACTGCATAAGCACACACTGCATAAGCACACACTGCATAAGCACACACTGCATAAGCACACACTGCATAAGCACACACTGCATAACCACACACTGCATAAGCACACACTGCATAAGCACACACTGCATAAGCACACACTGCATAAGCACACACTGCATAACCACACACTGCATAAGCACACACTGCATAAGCACACACTGCATAACCACACACTGCATAACCACACACTGCATAAGCACACACTGCATAAGCACACACTGCATAAGCACACACTGCATAAGCACACACTGCATAAGCACACACTGCATAACCACACACTGCATAAGTGTGTTATTTGGTTCTGCCTACTGTGCAGTATACACTGCCTACTAGCGGTGCGTCCCAATTCGCATACTATCCGTCCTAAATAGTATTTCCCAAACTGTAGTATGTTGAAAAGAGTATTTCAAAGATACCCGGATAGTGTACTATTTCCGGTCAGAATTTGAAGTGCAGATATTCACACACTTTAATGGCTGATATTACCCAAAACCCATTGCGAGTTGGACAAGGATTCCATCAGAGCTACAAACATGACGGATGTGCGAGTCCGACGGTTAGGTAGAGAAGTTTAGATAAAGGGGTTTGAGTGATCAATTATCAGTATTTAACCTGACGAAAATATATTTATTCAATGTTATCCACATTATATTTCACCTGCAGCAGCAGTGAGAACTTTTCTAATGATACGTTTGGACATTAACTTTTAAAAGCATCATTATATTTAAACTGCAAACACACGAGGAGAGTCTCTGCATTAATGACCCACATGTGGCAGATCAACGGGCTACTACATTTCGATACGGAAGGAAATGAAACTGAATGTGGAGGATGTGAACTGTGACGATGATTGACAGGGCAGTTTAAACGGTGACGGGATGCACATAACTTAGCGACGTAGTCCGTTATAGATGATGAAGTAGTATGTCCCAAAGCTTGCATACTCTTCTGCTACACGCTCAAAAGTATGTATGTTTTCTTCACAAAAAGAGAATATACTTTTAGGTCGTAATATAAGTAGGCGAATTGGGACGCAGCATAGGTTCTTTTAAATAGTATGTGAAACAGTAGATAAACAGTAGCTTGCTACATTGTTGTCACATGACCTCATTTGCATAAGGGTTATTATTGTTACCTAAAACTACTAAAAACTGTTTTGTAAATAGAAATTAAGCTGAAATCAAATAAAATGATTTAATAAAGAAAACAAAAATTAGAAGTGATGCCAAGCAAAAAAACACTATATGAACTGGAAATAAAGCAAATTAAAACTGAACAGTAATATATAAAAAACTAATAAAAATGACATAAGCACAAATACAAATTAGCCTACAAAAGATTGAACAAAAAATTTAATGAAAACTAGATAAGAAAAATCTAATTCATAACATTTGAAAAATAAAATATTACTAAAGTAACAGTTTTTTGCATGCATGTTTAATTAATTATTTAAAAAAATATTTAGTTATTTAGTATTTGAATTCATGTAATTTTGGGTCAAATGTCTTAACCTTTGTCCAATCACAATGAGTGGTTCATTCGTCACAGATGAAGTTTAGCTAATTGCATTGTGGGATACAGTACACCATGAACTGTGCTCTGCTCTGCTGTCCTGCACTTCATGCGGATCATCATCTGCACATCATCCGACACTCACTTTTGGGATTTGCTAACGCAGATCACAATACCAACTAATTCATACAAATGATGTCAGCTAAAATATTTGACGGTAATGAGCTGAAATGCCGTCTCTCTCACACACATGCTTTCCTGGCATTGTCCGGTTTTCTCCAGACACATTTTCCAGAGCTGCTCTGACTCATCCAGTCATAATCATCTAGTGTGAGTATCTTGAGAGAGCTCACATGGGAGTCTCAGCCCCAGGGCATGCTGGGAAAGAACAAATGATCCTCAAGTGATTGGGTGGGCCAAAGGAAAGTAGCACATTGTGTGTGTGTGTGTGTGTGTGTGTGTGTGTGTGTGTGTGTGTGTGTTTCCCCTCTATCAAGCAAACACACACACACACACCCAGGGGACAGAGAGCACGTGCCGTACAAACACACTTCAGCGCTCTGCTGGAAGGGAATACCAACCAATCATCTAAAGTGTGTAAGAAAACTAATGGAAATAACACGCAAGTCTCTGGTTCACCTGGGTATGTTTTTACATGGTTCATTTTGTTGAAATCTTCTGAGATGAGGAACTCCTGTGAAAGACAGAAAAAAAAACATTGCGTGAATAACTTGCTTACTAACGCTGGCTACAAACCCAGATGACTTTCATCTTCTGATGACTTTTCCATAGTGATCGGGACACTCAAGATCCAAATAAGGACAAAAAAGTCTTCTGATTACTTTTATGGTGCTTTTTGTCCACGTGCAGTCCCTATATAAACTACCGTTAAAAAGTTTGGGGTCAGTAAGACGTTTGTATAAAGAAATTAATATTTTATTAATCAGCAAGGATGCATTGAATTGATCAAAAGTGACAGTATAGACATTTATGATGCTACAAAGGATTTCTATTAAAAAAAATACAGTTTTCAACTTCTATAAATTAAAGAATCATGAAAAAATGAATCAGAAATGTTTCATGAGCAGCAAATCATATTATACTGATTTGATTTCTCAGGGATCATGTGACACTGAAGACTGGAGTAATGATGCTGAAAATGCAGCTTTGATTACAGGAATAAATTACATTTTAACATTTCATAATATAATATAATTTTACTCTATGTTTGATCAATCAATGCAGTCTTGGTGAGCAGAAAATACTTTTTAAAATTATAATACAAATAATTCTAACCAACCCCCAATTTTTAACAGTGGTGTATGTCCTTTGTATCAAAAAAAGAGCAGTGTGAACATTCTGCTAAACATCTCAGTTTGTTCTCCACAGAAAACCATACATTTTGGAAATGACATGAAGGCAAGTAAATTATGAAAATGTAAATTTTTGGTGAACTACCCCTTTATTACACAAATACAAGCTTCTAAACAGATATGGCTTCATATTTCAGCTTCCACGTTATCAAGCACCACTGAAGGCCGTCTCAATTTGAAGAATCCTAAGAAGTCAGCCTTCGCTTCGCCTCGTTCATTCAGCTCATTTTGCAGGATGCAAGTTTATCCTTTGTGTCCTTCAATCACAAATCTTTGCACACATTCCAATTCACAAAAATGAGCCGGCACTGAGCTTGCCTGAGTTCATTATGAAATGTAGGACAGACATAATGTTTTCAGAGATGAAGGCGTTCATGTTATCTTTAGTTTTGGTGTAAATTAACACCTTAAAACTGCCAATAACGTAAACTGGGAGACCACAGACGCTTGTCATTCAATGTATTGCATTAATCGAAAGCCAGTTAATATAAAGATTTTTATAGGGCTTGCCCCTAATAGTCGAGCAAAAATGTATTATTCAGTCACAGAAAGAAAAAAAACACAGGAAGTGGCGAAGTCAGGAAGTCTGCGAGGAACAGGTCCTTAACATTGGGTCCTTGTGGTAATAACAGTATGTCAAGGAAATCCAAACGTTTGCCTATCTGAAACTCAGCGCATGCTACTTGCCTACGCATCTGCTTTTAAAGTGCCCCATTATGGTTGTGATGCTGCATAAAAGTTGCAAAGTTGAAAGTGCACGATAAATAAAGTTATTGTCTCCCAAATGAAAGAATCGAGTCTGAACCGCCTAAACGAGTCGTCTCGTCTGTATTTCGGATCTCACTGCGTTACAGAAAAGACACTGGCGTATGTTGCACTTTGTTCACCTGCGAATAACTTGACTCGCCCTCAAACATGACATTTTACTGACGACTACTTCTCAAATCTCGGAGTTCAACACGGGATACACAAAATGCTTGCTCTTGAAAGATGGGTCAGTGCTCAGTTTATTTGGACCAGCTGCTCCTCAGAATCACAACCTCTAAGTATGAATAATCATTTATGTATATATTTTCTACTGTAGTAGACAGGATGATTATTGAACAGGTGTGCCTTAGACTGGCCACAATAAAAGGCCGCTCTAAAGTGTGCAGTTTTACTGTATTAGGGCCTTCTATTGTGGCCAGTCTAAGGCACACCTGTTCAATAATCATGCCATCTTGATATGCCACACCTGTGAGATAGATGGATTATCTCAGGAAAGGAGAAGTGCTCACTAACACAGATTTAGACAGATTTGTGAACAATATTTGAGAGAAATAGGCCTTTTGTGTACATAGAAAAAGACTTAGATCTCTGAGTTCAGCTCTGTAAGCGGTAGACCAATCACAACAGACTGGGCCATCTGGCCAATCAGAGCAGAGCAGGCTTTTGGAAAGGAGAAATTTAGAGACGTTTCGTTTAAGAAACATTGAAAAATGTGGTGATGTGCAATGAATATTATGAGAAAATGTAAGAGTTTTTTGACCTTTCATGCATGTAAACCTGTTAGACCTTTAAAATAGCATAATAGAGGCACTTTAAAAGAAACCAATTCAAAGTGAAAACAAAAAAGAAATTCTCTGTTTATGTAATTTGTGTGAAGCTTTATGCATACGCTTCTACGCAGAATACATTATAGTAAACGGATATACTACCCCCTCTCTCCAGTAATTCAATTAAAATAAACATGCAACTAATGGCTTAAATGAGCGATTAATAGTCATTTAGACAAATTTTATACTAAACAAAGCCCTAGATTTTTTATATGAATATGTATGTTTCCAAAATTAAGTTTTAATAGTATTTCCGTGAGACTGTGGGGGAGGAACTTGTGTGATATAGTCAAGCACACTTCCTAGACCGTCTCATTTCAGCCTACAAGCCTCAGAAAGACTGGACTAGAAAGGACACAACCTCTCTAAGATGCAGTCTTCAGTTTGAGAAACACCCATAGAGACATAATATACAACATTTTACCACACTTTAGCCCTCAGGGGGTGATACAGTGACACTTACCACAACGGCTCCATTGTCCTGTCCAATGAAGATCCGCTTGCTCTCATGGTGATATGACATACAGGAGCACGGGGCTGGACAGAAACAGAAACACTTGACCCACTTCCTCTGAGATTTCTGCTGCTTAAAGGTGCAGCATGTCATTTCTGTGCTACTAGTGGAATAGTACAAATCAAAAGTACTCATACTAAAATAAAAACTAATCCAAAATACCAATAAATACTATAAAAGTTTGCTCAAAGTGTCATTCACGTTAAACCTGCTCTCACCTTATTTGAGATTGCATTCACGTTCATTGTATAGAAAAGAACAGTGTGAACATTATGCTAAACATGCTCCACTGTCAGGAACAGTAAGTCAATGGTGATGGGACTTTCATCTTTGGTTGAAATGATACTCACAGGACACGGTGTGGTAGATGCTTGGCCAGTACTGTCCACTGTCTCGCTTCAGCCAAACACGAATCGTCCTGAAATAAACATGAGACATTCAAATAAAAACATGCAATACCATAAGAATACAGAGACAAAACATTTTTTTTTAATTATAACATAACATGGAATTCCAGGTGAACAGATGAAGTGAGTAACACTGACTATCTCTTCATCACGGCTCCTGTTAGTGTGTGGGATATATTAGGCCGCAAGTGAACATTTATTCCTCAAAGTTGACGTGTTAGAAGCAGGAAAAATGGGCAAGCGTAAGGCGATTTGAGCGAGTTTGACAAGGGCCAAATTGTGAAGGCTAGACGACTGGGTCAGAGCATCTCCAAAACTGCAGCTCTTGTGGGGTGTTCCCGGTCTGCAGTGGTCAGGATCTATCAAAAGTGCTCCAAGGAAGGAACAGTGGTGAACCGGCGACAGGGTCATGGGCGGCCCAGGCTCATTGATGCACGCGGGGAGCGAAGGCTGGCCCGTGTGGTCCGATCAAACAGACGAGCTACTGGAGCTCAAATTGCTCAAGAAGTTAATGCTGGTTCTGATAGAAAGGTGTCAGAATACACAGTGCATCGCAGTTTGTTGTGTATGGGGCGGCATAGCCACAGACCAGTCAGGGTGCCCATGCTGACCCCTGTCCACCACTGAAAGTGCCAACAGTGAACACATGAGCATCAGAACTGGATCACGGAGCAATAGATGAAGGTGGCCTGGTCTGATGAATCATGTTTTCTTTTACATCACGTGGATGGCCGGGTGAGTGTGCGCCACTAACATGGGGGAACACATGGCACCAGGATGCACTATGGGAAGAAGGCAAGCCGGTGGAGGCAGTTTGATGCTTTGGGCAATGTTCTGCTGGGAAACCTTGGGTCCTGCCATCCATGTCGGTGTGTTTATATATACTTTTAGGTAAGATGTGATTAATCTATTCAACAGCAATAAATATAATAAACAAAAATAACCTGCTGAAGTGTGATGGTCATGCATAGAAACACACACATGTCCTCAGAGCAGCTGAACTCTCAGATCATTTAGTTTCAGTTCCTGCTAAACACTCAAGCATATGTTTACGCACCTGGCAAATATTGTAGATAATCATCAGGACATGATCACACATGCATCTCCACTAACACGGTTTGGCCTGGCCAGATGCTTCAAATGCTAAATATATAGTCCCTACGAGGGAAGCCTGTTCATTCACAACTACATAAATGATTCCACCAGCACAAATAATATCTGATCTGAACACATTTAAAACTCATCTTGATTTAGTTCTGCTTCTCTAATACATTGAACTCTTGAGCTGTTTTCTAGCTAACTGATAATCTGGAAACACATGCTGTTGACGTGAGCCGTTTCTCCCATTTAGCAAAGATGTTTAACCCTTTAACACTAAATAACTAAAATATATGATACGAAAAAATGGCGATAAAAAAAGAGCGCCAGGCTTCCCGCCAGCGGAACGGTGACCGTTAAGGGTTCTCTCCCATTTTAAAAGGATGCAGATCATTTGAAATATTAAACGAGTCAGTTGAAATGCATGACGATATTAGATATGATTTCAATCCTTGCAGAAACAAAACAAACACTGATGTGTTCATCCTGAGAGGAACTGAACCAACGTCACTGCTGAAAAAACAGCTTAAACCAGCTTACAAATATAAAAAAAACTGTAACACTTAAAAAAAAAGGCTTTCTTAACCAGCCTGGTCATGCCCAAAGACCAGCTAACAACATTAACCTGGTTTAAGCTGCCTTTTCCAGAAGGTTTTTCCTCATAAAAACCATATGAACAACACATATATTATCCAAAAATACATAAAATGGAGCACAACATCTATGTAAACAAGCTAAATGTGTCAAAATTACCATGGTAACCACCTAATATGCCAAGATCATAAATTAAAATGATGTTCTTGAAATAGCGTAAGAAATAGTTTTTTTTATGATAACTTTTTTTTTTTAATTACCAAAAGAAAGAAAAAAAAACCCCAGTACTTTGGCCTGTAATAATAACATATCAGTTTAAAAAAATATTAATTCCAGAAGACACATAATTATAACATACTAAGATGAAAAGTCGACGTTTGTGTGAATTACAAAAGCATTTTTTCCTATATTGCAGAAATGCTTGAACCATATACTACAATTATTGTTAATGTACAATTCTTATAAATGAACAGAAGATCTTTAAACACAGTGATAAGAATCAATCTGCTTTTGATTTGTGGTCACAATATCACACACATTTACCACTTACTGTGGTATCAATAACATCATGATAACCATGGTAATTCAAAATTAATCTTCAAGTCTGAAGTTTTTAAGCAACAATCTAGCTTGTAAAGTTCAAGTGCTTCTGTCACAACAGTGCCATGATGTTTTGGACATGTATTATACCCATATAAACATTTTAATCCTTTAGGACTATGGTATTACCGTGTACCATTGTAATTCTTGTAGGAGAATAATCACGCATATTGTTAGACGAATAAACAGATTAACAAAACAAGAGTCGATTTCAGCGTTGTCATGTACGTTACTGTGATGATGTTTAGACTGGCGCGCGTGACCGCGTACCTGTCCTCGCTGACCGTAATAACCCCATCCTCCTTCGGGATCAGCACGGCCGTGTTCACGCTGTCGCTGTGGCCCTCGATCTTGTTTAGCAGGACGGGTCTGGAGCTCTGAGGCCTCGAGTGGATCTCCGCCGCCATGGCTGTTTTGCTCTCGATTCCCTCTGAGTGGTGATGATTCCTCCTCCTCGCGAGTCAGCTGAGCGTTAAGGAAGTTCAACCGCAACAGCGGGAGATACCGTAAAGCACCGTCAAAACGCGTCCGATAAAAAACACAAACACCGAGGTTTACTTTCAAACTACGCTGTATAACCCAAAAATTAAAATAACCCATGATGTACTCACCCCCAAGCCATCATAAATACTTTTTTCTTCTTTCAGACGAATACAATCGGAGTTATATTAAAAAAAATGCCCGGGCTATTCCAAGCTTTATGGCAGCCTAAAAATGTTAAGCCCAAAAAAGTGCATCCATCCATTATAAAAGTAATCCACACAGCTCAGGTGGGTTAATAAAGGCGTTCTGAAGTGAATCAATGAAGTTATGTAAGGAAAAACTTCCATATTTATAAAGTAAAATATCTAGTTTCCGCCCGGACCGCCTTCCTTATTCAACTTGCGTGATACCGTAACACACCATAAAAACGCGTCCGTTAAAAACACAAACACCAAGGTTTACTTTTTATAAATATATTAAATACAGGGATAGTTCACCCAAAATTGAAAATGACTCATGATTTACTCACCCCCAAGCCATCCTATGTGTATATGACTTTCTTCTTTCAGACGAACACAATAAGAGTTATATTAACAAATGTCCTGGCTCTTACCAGCTTTATAGTGGCAGCCCAGTATTCGAAGCCCAAAAAAGTGCATCCATCAATTATAAAAGTGCTCCACACGGCTCCGGGGGTTAATAAAGGCCTTCTGAAGTGAATCAATGGAGTTTTGTAAGAAAAATACCCATATTTAACATATTTTAAAATATCTCCACCTGACCACTTTCTGTATTCAAGTTACGCTTAACTTAAGCTTGGAAGAGCCAGTAATTTTTTTATATAACTGCGATTTAATTCGTCTGAAAGAAGAAAGTCATATACACCTAGGATGACTTGAGGGGGAGTTAATCATGGGCTCATTTTAATTTGGGTGAACTAGCCCTTTAATATTTTTACCAGCCAGCGCCAGTTATGACATCAAAATCTTCCTAAAAATTCCAAATTCCAATTTCGAAGCATTCTACTAGCCTAACTAATTACATTATTAAAGACAAGTAACAGTAATTTTCAGGTAGAGACATTGAATAAAGTAATTAAATGTAAAATAACACAGTCTTCACTGTATTAAATAAAAATAGAGTAATTATCATTCAATTAAGTTTCAAAAGTTATTCAGTCATGAGATGCGAGTGACTTTTTCTTTCCTCGAATTTGGCGCTTAGCGAGTGTTCATTTTTTATTAATATATCAATGAACTTATAATATCAGTGTTGGGTGAAGGCTACTAATTAGATCTTCAACAGTGTAATTAGATTACGCTTTTACTTTTGGATTCCTTGTTGCTAAGTGTTGAACAATACAAGGATAGACAATGAAACTGCTCTTTTATTCCTAACAAATAGACAATATACAGTTGCATAAATTATTCTTAAACTGGCCAAAGTGTGTAAAATGAGAACGTTGCACTATATATTTGATGTTAAATCCACTATTGTTTTATATAGAATTATTCTATACAGTATTTAATGCAATTACACCAGAAGTAACTAATTAAATAACAGAAAAATACGAGTAATCCCTTACTTTACTCTTTCAAGGGAAAATGTATTAAATTACAGTAATTACTTAGTAATTAATTACACCCATCACTGATTAATATTTTACATTGTGCATTACTTGAATGTAAAATTATTATATTAAGTTACATTATATTATTATATAAGATAATTACAGTCCCTGACAAAAGTCGTGTTGCTTATCTATTTTGTAGAAACACCTGCTATTAACCTGATTTTTAATTCATCAATTTGTGTTAGAAATAGCTCATATGAAAAGCTAAAACCCTCCCAAATGACGTTTAATGCACTGAAATAAATTAGTTTCACTGAAAAAAGATTTATCATTTAATCAAGACAGAAAGGTCAAATTTTGGCAAGACAAATGTTTTGTCGCCTATACAGAAATTGAACAAATTTACTGCAAATACAAAAATATGTCAGCAAATTAAGTAGTGTGCTGTGCGCACTTAATTTAATATCTTGTATGACTTCCATGAGCTTGAAGGACTGCATCCATGCGGTTTGGCAAGGACACATACAATTTATTGATGAAGTCATCAGGAATAGCAAAGAAAGCAGTCTTGCATGCCTCCCAGAGTTCATCAATATTCTTTGGTTTCGTCTTCCATGCTTCCTCTTTCATCCTACCCCACATATGCTCAATGATGTTCATGTCTGGTGACTGGGCTGGCCAATCCTGGAGCATCTTGATCTTCTTCGCCTTGAGGAACTTTGATGTGGAGATGGAAGAATGCGATGGAGCACCATCCTGCTGCAGAATTTGGCCTCTTTTATGGTTGGGAATATAAGAGGTATAAGATTTCTTGATATTTTAGACTATTGACGTTGCCTTCCACCCTGCAGATCTCTACACCCCATACTGGATGTAACCCCAGATCATGATTTTTCCGCCACCAAACTTCACTGTTTTCTGGGTGAATCTCGGATCCATGCGGGCTCCAGTAGTTCTCCTGCAATATTTGCGGCGACTGTGGTGTAATTCAACAGAAGATTCATCTGAAAAATCCACCTTCTGCCACTTTTCCAGCATCCATCCTTTTAGCAGGCTGTGGGCTTTGGCAAATGCCACACGGTTTTTCAATTGTCTTTTGTTTAGTGCTGGCTTCTGGGCACTGATTCAACCATGGAGGCCATTTGAAACAGAATCCGACAAACTGTTCTAGTTGACACAGGGACTTCAGGTGACCAGGTCTCGTGGAGCTCTGCTGCAGTGGAAAATGGGCTGGCCTTGGATTTTCGAGCCAATAAAAGGTCCTCTCTAGCAGTTGTCTTGCAGGGTCTGCCTGACCTGGGTTTGTCATAAACGTCTCCAGTCTCTTCAAATCTTTTTTTTATCCTCTGTACTTGACGCTGAGACACTTTGAAGGTGTCTGCCACATCAGCAGTGGATCTGGTCTTCAGCCTCTTGATAATCAAAACTTTAGTCTCAGGGTGAATCTTAGGCATGTTTGCAGAGGTCTAGTTGCAGTTGATGTGAAGGTCTAGTGCACTGGGGTTCTTTTTATACACACCTGAGATCTAATTGATCCATTATTAGTCACAGGTGAAGCTCATATGACAAGGCGACAACACTTATGTCTTTGGAAAAATTGACTCAATGGGCTTTACCAAGCTGTGAATATTACAATATTTTTTGACAGTTTCATTTTGCACTGAAACATTATTACAAAAGCTGTTGGGATTAAAATGAGCCATTTCTTGTAAAAAAATCTTGATAAGAAATATATTTCTTATCAAGCGACAAGACTTTTGTCAGGGACTGTGTATGTGATTGTGAATATATTTAGCCTAACATTTGTATAAATATAACAAAGTATAAATGTAATATATTATGATATAAATATAACAAATATAATTTTTATCACTATTTTTAAAAAAACATCAATTTGAATATGCATGAAATGGACTTGGCCTGTAAGTGAACTTGTCTTGCCATTAATATGATCTAGTATTGGTATTATACAGTATATCAGTGTTAATCAAGCATAATAAACACAACTACAAGAGCAACAAAACAAGTCAATTGAGTGCACTTTATTAAATAAACAATAAATGTTGTAAAAAGTTGTCTGAGACAAAGTGAACCAGTTTAAGTACCTTATTTAATAAAATATGACTCAATGCAGGAAAATGTATCATTAATATGACAAATAAACTGACATTGTTAAGAAAAAAAGTTAAAGTTTAACAAAAGTTATCTCAGCATTTAAGTTGCACACATGTTGCGAGAAAGTTTTCATTAGACACACATTATAATCCATGTATAAAATCTTATAAAATATTCCCCAAGAATATAAAGAAAACAGAAACGCAATACGAAGACAAAGTAATAAAAAAAAATGGGGTTAAAAGACTTGGGAAACTGAATGGGTACAGCACAGTCAGTCCAGGATAAAAGTTTAATATATCCATGTGTGTGTGTGCGTGTGTGTGAGTGTGTGTGCGAGTGTGTGTGTGTCACTGATGAGATGTAAAGGAAGAACCCCCTCTGATCTCTGGCTCAAGGTTTGTTGATCTGGCCAGCAAAAAGAATTGTTCCTGAGAGGAGAACGGGATTAGATTTCACAGTCAGGACATTTTAATACTACAGAAATGACAGTATTATGAAATACAATGTATGTGAGCTGTGTGTGAGTGAGTGTGTGTGTGTGTGTACCTGTAGGATTGTGTCTGATGAGAAACAGGAACGGTCTGTCCACAGCCATCCATGGCGGAGAAGATCGGGCGTGCAAGATTGCAGCTGAAATGAGAGAGCACGTATATTAGGATCATGACCACAGATGAGACGTCCAGTGATCTGACTTCAAAAGCTTTTATGACCCAGGATCTTACTTGTGGCAGCAGAGGCTTTGGTTCCATCCTCGTTGACCTCTATCTTGGCTTTCTGAAGGGCTTTGGACACGTAAACAAACTCCGAACCTGTTACACACACAAACATACAGACTACACTTAACACAGTAACCATCAAAGATGTTGCACAGCAATAACAGTTATAACAGTATTCATCAGTTATTACTGTTCATAATCATACATGAACAGATCATATGTATTCAGCTTATAGAGCAGACGTGCAACATCCCAATTTCCTCCATCCATCCATCCATCCATCCATCCATCCACCAGGAGACAGTCGTGTCATTGCATCAGACGGCCACACCGGGGCAGCAGAACGAAACACTTCAGACTGCTGCTCCAGCTCGGCCTACAATGCTTGCAAAACCTCTTCCTTCCTTCTTCAAACTGAAATGAATCTTCTTTTATACTGTCTTTCTCTCCGTACTTTAGTATGTATTCTTATTTGGCCATTTCTGATATTTTCCAGCTTGATTCTTTGAAACACAGCTCATTCCCACCACACGCGAAAAAAATCATGCTTTAGTAAATCATAATTATAACGTGAATTATGACATAAAATGTAGAAATTATGAGATGATAATTATGAGAACAAAAGTCAAATATTAAGACAAATCATGACAAAAAGTAAATTATGACATAGCCCTATTCTGACGGTAATTGTTTCTCGTGGGGTCGTAAGGTGTTTTCATCATTGAAAGTTTGTGATGTTATTGCCGTCTGAATCCAGAATGTCCGTATTTTTCCCACCACCCGCGTGGTGGATGCACAGTTGGATGCATTTTAAAGATCTAGACTTTTATTACTGGAATGCTGGGAAGCATACAAGAGCAATATATTTCATCACCGCTCAAAAATAAAAAGAAGAAAAGCACGTAAACTTTTGAAATGGGCCGTTATTACGGCAATTATACAATGTTAAATTAAAATTAAAGACTGCAACCTCTAGCTTCAGTCACTAGAGCATCTCTTAAGATCAGAGGAGTGAGGTTTACTCACACAGCGACTACTAGCTGGCTTACGTTATGAACGCACAAGTTTTATCACTGAAGTGCCATGCACATGTTATTTTACGGACTTCCACATGAGAAAAAATTACCCTCCGAATAGGGCTTAAACACTCACCTAAAGGATTATTAGAAACACCTGTTCAATTTCTCATTAATGCAATTATCTAATCAACCAATCACATGGCAGTTGCTTCAATGCATTTAGGGGTGTGGTCCTGGCCAAGACAATCTCCTGAACTCCAAACTGAATGTCAGAATGGGAAAGAAAGGTGATTTAAGCCATTTTGAGCGTGGCATGGTTGTTGGTGCCAGACGGGCCGGTCTGAGTATTTCACAATCTGCTCAGTTACTGGGATTTTCACACACAACCATTTCTAGGGTTTACAAAGAATGGTGTGAAAAGGAAAAACATCCAGTATCACGGCAGTCCTGTGGGCGAAAATGCCTTGTTGATGCTAGAGGTCAGAGGAGAATGGGCCGACTGATTCAAGCTGATAGAAGAGCAACTTTGACTGAAATATCCACTCGTTACAACCGAGGTATGCAACAAAGCATTTGTGAAGCCACAACACGCACAACCTTGAGGTGGATGGGCTACAACAGCAGAAGACCCCACCGGGTACCACTCATCTCCACTACAAATAGGAAAACGAGGCTACAATTTGCATGAGCTAAAATGTTGCCTGGTCTGATGAGTCTCGATTTCCGTTGAGACATTCAGATGGTAGAGTCGTAAACAGAATGAGAACATGGATCCATCATGCCTTGTTACCACTGTGCAGGCTGGTGGTGGTGGTGTAATGGTGTGGGGGATGTTTTCTTGGCACACTTTAGGCCCCTTAGTGCCAATTTGGGCATCGTTTAAAAGCCACGGCCTACCTGAGCATTGTTTCTGACCATGTCCATCCCTTTATGACCACCATGTACCCATCCTCTGATGGCTCCTTCCAGCAGGATAATGCACCATGTCACAAAGCCCGAATCATTTCAAATTGGTTTCTTGAACATGACAATGAGTTCACTGTACTAAAATGGCCCCCACAGTCACCAGATCTCAACCCAATAGAGCATCTTTGGGATGTGGTGGAACGGAGCTGTGCCTTGGATGTGCATCCCACAAATCTCCATCAACTGCAAGATGCTATCCTATCAATATGGGCCAACATTTCTAAAGAATGCTTTCAGCACCTTGTTGAATCAATGCCACGTAGAATTAAGGCAGTTCTGGAGGCGAAAGGGGGTCAAACACAGTATTAGTATGGTGTTCCTAACAATCCTTTAGGTGAGTGTATAATAAAATGGGAAAAATTTTACTGTCATAATAATGACTTAAAATCCATACTTTCGACTTTCGGCAGAAATGAACTTCCAGTAAAACAAACGTTGGCATTTCTAAACACCAAAAATCAAGGTTTAAGAATAGAAAGGGCTTTAAATGCTGTCAAAGAACAGCTCATCTTCACAGGGTTCCAAACCTGCAGGACTTTCCTCTACAGTCCAAACAATAATATTTCATAGTGCCTGTCAAGCTCCAAAAAGAGCTTTTATGATCATTTTTGATCCTATTGGACCACGACAGACTGTTTTTGTATGGGGGGGAAATCTCCTTTTGTGTTCCATTGAAGAGATAATAACGTGTGTGTGAGTAAATGATAATAGATTTCATTACTGGGTGAATTCTTTGTAGATTAAAGTAAAAAAGGCACAGTGATTCACTGCTCAGCAATTCAGGTTAAAGTTTGTGGTTCGACAGCATGAATTATGGTAATAAAGCGAAGGCTTTGAGGAGAATTGTCTCTTCAGAGATCATCTGGCGCTGGGAGCGTCTCTGGATGATGAGCAGAGCGCTAACACAGTCACTCTGACTCATTTTCACACTCCGCTGAGAGACGTGATTCATGCGGCTGAAGTTCACAGTCAACAACCAACCATATCATTAGTTCAAGCACAAACACATGCACAGAAGATGAACTGACAGCTGTCACTCACTCAGGTGTCTGAAATCAGCTTTGTTCTGACTGAAGATGTCTTTGATTCCCATCGCTGTAAGAGGAGCCTCCAAATCCACCTCCTGCTCGGCTGTGAATCTACTCGAAGAGGAGGAGACAGACACAAACCGTCAGTGCTGTACAGATCATACCAGACAAACTAAAACCTTTAACAATAGCGTTTGGTCATTTAAATGAAGCTGAAATCAAATCAAATACATATACTAGATAAAACAGTCATAATTAGGAGATACTAAAACATAATTATGAGATAAAGTCAAAATGATGAGATAAAACTCAAGATTATATCATAAAAAGTCAAAATTATGACATACTAAATCAAAATTATGAGATAAAAGTCAAAAATATAAATCACAATTATGAGATAAAAAACAAAATTTAAGTCTTAATTTTTGAGATAAAGTCAATTATGACAGTCAAAATGATGAGATAAAACTCAAGATTATAGCATATAAAGTCAAAATGATGACATCCTAAGTCATAATAATGAGATAAAAAGTAAATTATGAAAGTCAAAATGACGAAATACTAAGTCAAAATTTTGAGATAAAGTTCCTTATAAATCAAAATTATGAGATAAAAGAAAAAAATATGTCATAATTCAATTATGACAGTCAAAATTATATACGTAATCAAAATTATGATAAAGTCAAAACTATGAGATAAAACTCAAGATTATAGCTGAAAAGTAAAAATCATGAAATACTAAATCAAAGATTTATCAAGATTATAGCATAAATAGTCAAAATTATGAGATAAAATTCAAGATTAAAGCATAAAGTCAAAATGATGACATACTAAGTCATAATTGAGATTAAGTCAAAATTATGAGATACAATTCAAGATTATAGAATAAAAAGTATAAATTATGAGATAAAAGACAAAATTTTAAGTCTTAATTATGAGATTAAGTCAATTATGACAATTAAGTCAATTATATACTAAATCAAAATTATGAGATAAAACTCAAGATTATATCATAAAAAGTCAAATGACATACTAAATCATAATTATGAGATAAATAGTCAATTATGATAATCAGAATTATTAGATTAAAGTCGAGATTATAGCATAAAAAAATATTTTTATCTCATAATTGTGACTTAAATATGATTGATCAGAGAATGACTTATTTTCTTATGTGGAAAAATGAGCTTCCATAACACTGAATTTCTGCACTTTTCTAAAGACCAAATCCTGTCGAAATGATAGACCACCAAAAACAAGCACCATTCTGTCCTGATTTACACCCCCTCATGTCACTCCTAACCCGCATGCTTAGAGGAAATATCAGATGCAAACCTTTCCACTTCAAAATTAAGCACAAATGAATGGGAAAATTGCAAAACTCAAATGACTAGGTTTTAAGTTGAAGTACTAAAATTAGTAAAACTAAAAATGAAATTCAATACGTTAAAGATATATAGATATATAAAAGCCGATTCAAAATATTAATAAATACTATAATAGTATGAATGATACTAAAATAACACTGCATCATACAAAATATGCCTTTTAAAATGACATCGGTATTAGGAAGCGCATCCACAAACTACAGATCATACCAGTGTTGTTATTATTAACCTAAATTAAAACATTTAAAAATGTTTTAGTCATTTAAATAGTTAAACAGTTATTATTTTGAGATAAAAAGTCAAGTTATGACATTAAAAGTCGAAATTATGAGACACTAAGATATAATTATGAGATACAAAAGTCATTATTGACAGTCAAAATGATGACATTTTAAGTAATAATTAAGATGAAAAGTGAAAATTATGAGAAAATTCAAGATTATATAATAAAAATACAGAATGACGACAAAACTAAGTCATAATAATGAGATAAAAAGTCAATTATGAAAGTCAAAATGATTAGATACTAAGTCAAAATTATGATTGGAAAAAATTATGAGATGATTGACAATTAGCATATAGTTTGGATTGGCGGTATGGTTCTGTTCTGGGCAAGAACTCCCTGCGGATCCATGCAGCCTAGCATGGATAAGAGCATGGAGAGCAGCAATCCCCAGCCTAGCATGGATAAGAGCATGGAGAGCAGCATTATAATAATAACGCTTGATAATAACTCATAATTATGAGATAAATAGTCAACTATGACAGTCAAAATGATGACATATGAAGGGCCAGATTTACTAAACAGGGGAAATAAGTGTGAGAGAATGAGTTCTGCGCGTAATGACCAACACAATCTACCAGTTAGCGTCTGGTTTAAGACACGCTTTTATTGGGTAGTGAATAATGCCTCAAACTCCAGTAAATTGACGAGTGCAAACCTTAGTAAATCACCTCACATGATTCATTGCAAAACTCTCCTCCCATAAATGTTGCGTCTGAAAGGGAAACCGCAATAATGTCTGCATGTTTTTAGTCAATCCTGACAGTAGTTTTTAACGCCAAAAGAGGTTTTGCGCTGATGCAAGCTGTTAGTAAATGTGGCCCCAAGTCTTAATTATAGTCAAATAAAAATCAAGATTATAGCATAAAAATAAAATGGCACTGTCGACAGGCGTCTCACTTCGGCATTAGGAAGCGCATCCTCCTCTGGGCCAGCTGTTTGGTCCAGCTTTGGACGGTCGCTGTGGAGATGTGCGGCAAGATGGCTGACAGGGGCTTGTCCTCTTCTGACGGCAACGCAATGAACATGCTCATGCTATTGCCGTGATACGGCAGCTCGATCACTGTATACTTCAAACCCTCTGGAGTGCTGGCCTGACCTGCCGAGAGAACAAGGACAAATCAGGGATCAGGCTTTATGCTGCACACTCGCTCTCTCAACTACCAAAGACGACCTAGGGCCATAACCACCATAGACACCGATGAGGGGGATAAGTCCGCTCCAATAATTAGAAATGCCCAGCGTAAGGCGTCAGTTTAACGTTGAAAGAAAGTGAGGTAGGCGAAACATTTAATACATGTGAACTGTTTTGCGATAGTAACATCAAGTGATGCAAACTACTCAAATATGGCCGTTTTGAATTGAAAATATGCATTTATGTCATTTCTTACTGAGTGTGAAGAGACAAGAAACATTTCATGTTTTCGACATTTTAAGCATTAAAACGTGCAAATTTTAATGCAAATTATTACAAATATTATTTTCAAGTAGTTCAAAATGATTATTTCCCAACTAGAAATTTCCTTCATTGTTCTGTTTCTATAGGCTTTATAAAAAAATGTTCTCCCAATGTTCAAGACATGGTTATGGCCTTGCGACCTACTATGCATTTTTATTATTAATATTTAATATTCCACAATATTGAATAATTAATTAGCAGAATAAAGGGGTCGGGGCCTGGTTGAGTTAGTTAGTAGTGTGTTGAAACTTTTAGTTATGGTAAGGGGCGGGACATCTCACAAGCACGCTCGAAGAGCTTGACCAATCACAACACACTGGTCCAAAAGACCAATCAGAGCACAGTGTGCTTTTCAGAGGGAGGGGCTTCATAGAGACAGGAACTAAACAGAGCGTTACTGACAGACTGGGAAGGGAGGAGCTGCAACAACGGAGAATATGGGGAAAATAATGTGTTTTTGAACATTCAAGCATGAAAACCTGTTCTAGTAGAGCCCAAACTTTGTAAAATGCCATAATATGGCTTCTTTAAATATTAGATTTATGAACCTAAATTTCAGTATATGGATATGGATCATATCCCAGTCAACTTTATAAGTGCAGTTCTTTCGCACGGTCTATAAAACACTTCTGCTTGTAAAGTGCTTATATATCAAAACTCGTAAAAGAGCTGAAGTTTATTGGTGTTTTCATGGATTAAACCCTTCTCGCTGATGGCCAGACACTCTTGGATTCTGCATTAGAATTCAATTAATTCACATTTTGCACCCTTTTATTCCCATCTCCTGGGTTATGAGGACCTGTAAAGTTAAAGTCCAGCGTTCCCAGCGATTTAAAAATTAGCCACATTTTTATTGCATCACCGTCTCTGGAAAACTGTTGCACAAGTAGCCAGACAATGGCATGAAACACGTGGCAGGAAAAAATCTTTCAGTTCTGTGTGTGTGTGTGTGTATGTTTAATAGCTGATGCAACCTGCAAGAAAATCACACCATCTCACCGACATTCAATACGGTGAGCTGGGACATCGTGGGCACTTTGTATGTCTTTCCGTCTCCTGCAGTGAAGCTTCTGGGTTTGGTGTTCTGGGCTTGGAAACGGGACTTCCACAGGCCTTTGAAGTAAATGGAGTTTACAGCCACCAATCGAGTCAGAGCCGGATCGAACATATCCGCATTGACAAGACTGGGAATATGGCCTGATAGAAGAAAAAACAGACCAGGTTTTAGTACAACATAATATTACATGCATTTATTTTTAATTTACTCTTACATAATTAAAATTAATTGGCAATACACACAAATAAAGTACTAAATATGGCCGGAAAAGTGTTGTATCTTCTTTTTCAAAAGGTCAGTGAAAGGACAACATCAGGAGGTCTAACTGACTAAACATTACATAAGCTGTTTTCATATTTTATTTTTGTATGAGTTTAAATGAATTTTTGCACAAAAAAATAATTAATTAATAAAATGGAGGGAAAAAAGGAAATATGTGGAACATATAAATAAAGGTTTAAAACCCTAATTTGTGTGACTGTTATAAATAAATACTTTATTTATTTATTATTATTTGGTAAATGTTGGTTTTCAGTTATTGATTAACTTAATTAGGTTTAAGTAAATTCATTTTCAATAATTGAGCTTATATTTTCCTTTAACTGTTTGTTATCAAACTTGGAGAATGCTCTTAAAAGGCACCTATTAGGCAAAATTCAGTTTGCACATAAATGTGTGTTGGCGGTGTGTGTACACAATCACCCTATAATGGTAAAATCAGAGGTGGAAAGAGTAACAAAATATTCTACTCAAGTAAAAGTACTGTTACTTCAATGAAATTTTACTTAAGTACAAGTACAATTACTGGTCTAAAAATGTACTCAAGTAAAAGTAGAAAGTAGCTCATTTAAAACGTACTCAGAGTAAAAGTTACTTAGTTACTTTTTTTAACAGTGGGGGTGGGGGACTCTCCCCTGTAGGGTTGTGATAGAATGAGATTTTCACGATATGACAACTATCTCAGAAAACAGCACGGTATTAAACAATTATTTAATAAATAAACTGTACCTATTATTAAATTATGGTTAGTTAAAATGATGTTAAATGAATGAAGATGATTGGTCTTTTTTATTTTTTGGTTGAACAAATGCTTTATCATAAACTTAAAACCATTTGTTTGTTTTGTTTATTAAAAATTCAATAAAACATGTCTAATAAACTAAATTCAATAAATTATTATGAATTAGATTAACAACTTAATTTAATCATTAATTCCTTAAAATGTTTAATAATAATAGAGTCCTGTATGTAGTAGATGGAGCAGCTCATTCACAGAGACAGAACAATGAGATCGTGTTGTATATTCATATAGAGTTTTGTGCTTTTATATATTTACAGACCATGTCGCGATTTGATTTATTCTTTCGAGTTATTCGTTCATCCATCAGTTTGTGTATATGACGTGAATCCTACGTTATAATGTAAAGGTAATGTTCATGACTGGATACCGGGATTCCCTCTGCGTCACAGAAATCATTCGGCCTTAAGTTATAAACATACCTTTATCTGCACAGAGGGATGTGTGCCCGAACATGTTCTATGTGTTTCTTCATTTGCATCCACATTTTGTGCACATTTGATATCCTCCAAGACAACACCACGTTATTTTTTTCAATATCCAAAGTATTTCCATCCTGGCCAGGGGCTCACGACGGCGTTTTGCTTTCAGCTGGGTCTGTGTCACTGACGTCTGTCTTGTTCGTCTCCATCTGATATTTGCGCGCTTGTTCTCTTCCGCGTCCCGCGCCCTCTATTCAATATAGTCGTTTTCGGATCACATTTTTTTCCTCCCCTTTGCATTAATGATTTATTTTTACTCAGTAACGGATGTGGTTTAAAATGTAGCGAAGTACAATACTTCAATCAAAATGTACTTAAGTAAAAGTAAAATTACAGCTTTTTAAAACTACTTAAAAAAGTAGAAGTACACAGAAAAACTACTCAATGACAGTAACGCGAGTAAATGTAATTCGTTACTTTCCACCTCTGGGTAAAATCCACACACTCCTTTTTTTTATCCCCATAAATCATAAGCAGTGTCTCAGAACAAGCAGTTTGCAGATTCCTGGTAATTGCAGATTCACAGGCTCATTTTTCTTAAACCCAAAAATTGGCATTTTCAAAATGGTATGTTTAATTATCTGTCTGAAATTTTGATCTGAAATTTCACAGACACACTCTGGGGACACTGGAGACTTATATTACATCTTGTAAAAATGGACATAATAGGTGCACTTTTAGATTAATAATTAAAGATACAAATGTATTAATTAATAAACAAATAAAAAATATTTATAAATGTTATTTATAAATGTTTATACATGTTGGTTTTCAGTAATTGATAAAGTTAATTGTTATTACTATGTAATTAGTCAAATAATTTTCAATACTTTAGATTAAATTTTCCTTTTAATTTTCGTTATCTAACTTGGAAAATGTTCTTAAGATTAATAATTACAATGTATTGAATACATAAAAAAATATATAAATGGTTTTCAGTTATTGAAGAAGTTATTTATGTTATAACTACATAATTAGTAAATACATTTTCAATAATTTAGCTTATATTTTAAGTAAATGTTCTTAAAATTAAGATAATTAAAGAAGAAAATGAATTTATACATAAAAAAATTAAGACAAATAAATAAAGTTTGTATATTTGTAAACTGGTTTTTAGTTATTGATAAACTTATATTTCCTATAAATGAAATAAACTTTTCTTTAAACAATGTGGAAGAATGGAGAATTGGAGATGAAGAATTATTAAGATAATTAAGAATAATTTAATTGTAAAAAATAATTAAAAGAGAGAAGGATTAAAAATACTTCTTTATCATTTCAACAGAATAAATAATGTGAAATCATTTTGTAGCCTATTAATGGCAAGTGCCTATTACAGTAATATAACAATATATTAATGTAATATATGTATAATATATGTGTAAATATATATATATATTTGTTTTTGTTTTTTGATTAAACAAGAAAAGCGCTAAACTCAGGGCTTAAAGGTAAGGTAGGTAAGAATTATCTAAAACACTTTTGTCCAGATTTGTTTAAACTTTCTTTATATATCAATACATAATTAAAATCTAAGTAGTCTGAAAAAGAGAGTATAAAAATCGAGTGACTCTAGACTTTTTAATCTGCAATAAACACCGCTCATTATTTTCGTTCGGGAAGAATCAAGTGATTGGCTTATGCGACTGTTACTCTCTCTCGCTACCATGGCTACCACCCCTTTTGCTACAGGATCCGCCCACATGCACGCACCTCTACTTCCTCGACAGTAGTTGCCCGCCCTCTTGCACGACCTCCTCTGTCTACATGAAGTATAGGCCTTCCATGTACGTTACCTAGCAGAACCAGCACCGCGTCAGACACGCTTCTAGTGTGCAAAGACATGGAAAACGCCACGCAACAGAAACGCCACGCTCACGACACACTGCAGCCTTAATGCGTCTTCCAGCTGATTGGTCGGCGGAGCGCGTTCATGTGTTTTGGGGGCGTGGCTTTGGAAAGAGCCCAGAAGGGAGAAGGTGGAGTGAATGGAAATAATGAGCTGTCTTTAAAACAGTCGTGAGAGGTCTACATTTTTATACTTTCTTTTTCAGAGTACTTACATTTTAATTATGTATTGATATATAAAGAAAGGATTTGGAAAAAAAAGTTTTTTTTAACAAATTCTTACCTACCCTACCTTTAAGAGCTTGTTTAAGGATAAATATCAACTTTCGAGAGAAGTTGCATTGTAAAATCCAGGCTAGAGGTCAGGGTATCAGATACAGGGGTCAGAGCTTAATATGAGATGCACCTTTAGTGCTGTTCTTCACCCATTCATTAATGGTTTCTGCAGCCTTGTCTGGGTCGCTGTAGTCAAGGGTTTGACTCTCGCACAGGAAGTTCTCCCTGTTGGCTGTCAGGAAATCTTCTTTCATGCTGAAGCCCTCATTGGGGAACAGCGCGTTGGCGATCGTCACAATATCAGCGTTGGATCTGGTCGTTAGGACCTTATGCAACTTCCGCAACATCTTATAAGGGCCTAAGAGCAAAACAGACACACAAAATGAGTTTATATATCAGTAACAGGGTTGAAATAGCTATTTTCAATGGCCCATTTTATTGTCTGCCAGGCAAAAATCAGTTGATCATTTATGATACACAACATGCTACTTGATTTTAGGAATGATTTACATCTGTAGCACTGAATTATGCAGCTAGATTTACTACTGATAAAAACGCAAATTCCATGTCATGTCAGGTGCAAAATCATTTAAGACATGCTTTTTTAGGATGGTAAATAATGGCACAAAACTACCAGTAAATTGACTACAGAAAACCTTATGTTGCATGATTCATTTAAATACTCTCCTCCCATTAATTTAGTGGTCTGACAGGGAAACTCCCACAAATGCATTTCCAATTTTTCACTGTGCATCTTTAGTAAATTGTAATGCTTAAGGAATGCAAATGAAACACACACCCGTCTTCTTGTACTTGAGGCCGGTGAGTAGCTGTCGGCGAGTGTCCCCGTGGGCCCCCGGGAGCAGCATGCCCAGGATGGAGGCCACGCCGTGAGGGGACATGACCACATTCTCCTGGGGTTTGTCCTGGACCACACGCAAAAACACCTGCAGGCCGAGATCAGAGCCTCGTTCTCCGTAAGATGAGGACTGAGACGTGGAAACACTCAAAGAACAAACCGCCACCAACACGCAGAGGAGCAGTGAGGCAAACATTGTGAGGGACACACAGGCAGCTCACCTGAAGAGAGGCAGATGGGATGAGAAAGTAAAACTAATGCTTTTGTTTCATTGTTTTCATACACTTCATTGGATCATATGGATTATACACAAAAGTTATTAAATTAATAGACAGAAAGATAGACAGCGCTTCACTTTTTACACATTTTGTTATGTTACAGCCTTATTTCAAAATGGATTAAATTCATTGTTTTCCTCAAAAGTCTACAAACAATACCCGATAGACCAGGGGTTTTCAAACTTTTTGTGTGTGTGGACCACTATTTGTAATCAAAAAATTTTGCGGACCATCTCATGACACACATAATAAGTATGTCTACACACAGTCCTACCTGAATTAATCCGCACCTCTAAATAGGCTTACTAGCACGAAAACTATAACTAGTCATCCCATCAGTACAACAGGCTTGTTAAAAGAAAGTTTACTGCACACAACGGCTGCCACATATTTAATTGATTTATTTACTCAGGCGCCCGAGGGCATAATCAGTCTTCGGGCCGGTGTAGCTGAAACCTAATGCTAAATAGCTTTCGCAGTATTCTCTCTTCACCCTCCTTTTCTTTGTTTTTTTTTTATAATGAATCTGGCTCATAGATGCATCCGACTCACTGTCAATATCTTAATTTTTTGTAACTTCTGCCTCTTGTCTCTTTTCTCTTCAGAGAACCTGTAGCTATCCACCGATCCATAACGGCACTGAACTTGAACGTCACGGCCGAGCGCCCTAGCCTATTTTAGTAATCGCACAATAACTTGACAATTTAATACAAATTTTATATCAATATAGGCCTACATATTCTTTTTAATTTTTATTTTTTTATGGGAATTTCCTGGTAAAATGAAGGTAAAAAAATATATATATATTTTGCCTTTCCACGGACCACCTGCAGTACCCTCACGGACCACAGTTTGGGAATGACTGCGATAGACAACGTGAAAGTTTGTTTGAAATCATTGCAAACGTATTAAAAAAAAAAAAATCACAAGTACATAAATATTCACAGCCTTTGCCATGACACTCAAAATTGAGCTCAGGTGCATCCTGTTTCCACTGATCCTCCTGTTTCTATAACTTGATTGGAGTCCACCTGTGGTAAATACAGCTGATTGGACATTCTTTGGAAAGGCACACACCTGCCTATATAAGGTCCCATTGTTAACAGTGCATGTCAGAGCCCAAACCAAGTCTTGAAGCCCAAGGAATTGTCTGTAGATCTCCGAGACAGGATTGTATTCGAGACACAGATCTGAGGAAGGGAACAGACAAATGTCTGCAGCATTAAAGGTCCTAATGAACACAGTGGCCTCCATCATCCATAAATGGAAGAAGTTTGAAACCACCAGGACTCTTCATTGAGCTGAGCGATCGGGGGAGAAGGGCCTGTGTCAGGGAGGTGGTCAAGAACCTGATGGTCACACAGAGTGTCATGTCTGGAGGAAACCAGGCACGGCACATCACCTGGCCAATACCATCCCTACAGTGAAGCATGGTGGTGGCAGCATCATGCTGTGGGGATGTTTTTCAGTGGCAGGGACTCTGAGACTAGTCAGGATCGAGGGAAAGATGAATGTAGCTATGTACAGAGACATCCTTGATGAAAACCTGCTCCAGAGCGCCCTTGAATCTCAGACTTCATCTTCCAAGCACACAGCCAAGATAACAAAGAGGTGGTTATGGGACAAGTCTGTGAATGTCCGATTGGTCCAGCCAGAGCCCAGACTTGAATATCTCTGGAGAGATCTGAAAATGGCTGTGCACTGATGCTCCCCATCCAAACTGATGGAGCTTGAGAGGTCCTGCAAAGAAGAATGGGAGAAACTGCCCCCCAAATTTTTATTTTGTAATAAATTTGCAAAGATTTCAAACAAACTTCGGACGGATAGATGCAAACACATTTACGACTGTAAGTTGATAATTGTAAGCCAACCACAGCCCAAAGTCTGCCCTGACCCAGAGAAACATTATACATTATAAAGTGACCCGATGAGTTTTTTTATTTTTGATGATTTTTTTACAAGATAACTCAACATTTACACAAACCTCAACACAAATACCTGCTTCTGTCAGAGATTTTACTAGATTTAATCAGTATTCTCCAGAGCAGAGCGATTTCCAGGACACAGACTTTTGCGCAAGCATTTCTTGAATAAAGAACGGCTCCAAGCAGCACACTTTTCCACAGTCCTCCGGCATCTTGGATCTGTGTACACACACTCACACACTCCTGAGCTATTCTATTTCCCGTCACACAGGCCTGCGGCTTAGGAATTTATTTGATTAAGGATAGTGTGTGTGTGTGTGTGTGTGTGTGTGTGTGTGTGTGTGTGTGTGTGTGTGTGTGTGTGTGTGTGTGTGTGTGTGTGTGTGTTTTCATGCGTCACTTTGGGGACCTAAATTGAGGTCCCCATGAGAAAAGAAGCTTATAAATCATACAGAATTAGTTTATTTGAACATGTAAAAAGGCAAAAATGCCTGTAGTTTTGTGTGATGGGTAGGTTTAGGGTTAGTGTTAGTGTAAGGGGAGAGAATATACAGTTTGTACAGTATAAAAACCATTACGTCTATTGGAGAGTACCCACAAAGATAGTGAACCAGACGTGTGTGTGTGTGTGTGTGTGTAAACTCAGGACCGTCAGCCTGCCGAAAATATCCCTGGGGATTATTTAATGCTGTAAGTAATTAATAAAGGAATAGAAAAATGTGACTGCTTACAGTTGACTTCATATCACATTGCAACATCATAACTCTACTGACATATTTTGCCAACAGACTGTTGTGATAAATCATTCATTAGTGCATTTCACGACTGTGAGTCTTTGGGCGCAACTATCAATCCTGACAAATATTATGACCGTTTTACTGCGCACTAACAACAATTTTAAACACACGATCCTTCATAAACCTTCAAGAAATAACAGATTTAGTTAAAACAGTTAGTCTTAAGGCAGTTAATCAGATCTTATCTCATCTAATATTAGCAAAACAGATCTAATCTGGCTCCAGATGATTTAATAACTGATTTAATAACTACTAACAGTCTTTTCAGATTCAAAACCAATCAATCACCAATTTTAAAGGGAAAACAATTAGATGACTAACTTGTACATTGGCCTGATATCAGTCCTAAAACAATTAAACTTTCTGATTTGTTCTTGTGTTAGTCTAAGACAGTTTAACTGATCTGATCAGGGGCCAGATGCATAAAAATAGCCATTATGTTAAGATTAGCAATTGGGTTATTTAGGGCATCAGTGTTACTTTAGGTCTCAAATTATACCAATACTTTTTTAATGTAGGCTAACTGACTATGACCAGTCTTAAAGAAAAAAACTAAACATGATGACTAACTTGTAAGACTTGTTTTAGCAGTTTAAAGTCAGTTTAACTGTCTGATATTAATCTGAAAAGCGTTATTTTCCCATGTCCCCAACGCACTTTGCTCAGCAACAGCAAGTGTGTTTAATTATAGGCTTTAAAACTCAGTCTGAGCACAAATAGAGGCGGGGGTCTGAGACTCAAAGTCAACAACTCCACAAAAAAACAAGTCTCTGTATGTTTGTAGTATCCTTAAACCTATAAAAAAAACACCGATAACAAACACCTAAGAATTAAAGCAGCTGTAACTAAAGCCTGAAATAGACTAACGAGACTATGAGATGAAAAATGAAATGAGATATTATATGCTTCACTAACCTTGACAAGCACGTCTGATTCTTTAGATACGCAGGTAGAGAGCCCGTGCCTTCCGCAAGCGTCCGTGTTCCTCCTCGCGCTCGCAGCCGCGCCTCCGTTTATTTCTTTCTGTCCTGAGCGCCGAGCTCCGCCCTCTCATAAATATGCTAAAGACATTCTGAATATTAATTAGGAAACCCTGACGTCTGTTGTTGACGTAAACACGCATTATCAACGTTCCGTCCGTTACCTAATTAATATTCATGAGGCAAGACATTGCTGTGGTAGATTTCGATGAAACTTTAGAGTAAACTCTCCTCGATGTAAACAGGAAATGACACATAATTATAGGCTTTCACAAAACAACAACATATCAGCTTTAGGACACACAGCTGTTGTGCAACCGGTTTGCCAAACAGCCGTGACTAACGTGAATGTAACGTTGCCATGGTAATACAATGCTCATTAGCCTTCAGACACACTGCCACGTACCATAGGGTCCAACCTAAATACCTAAGGATCAGGTATTTTCTATAAACAGTGCTGACCTCTTTTAAAACCACACCCTGGTCTTGCGTTTTCCACACTATAGCCATGTCTCTGTTGAAAAGTCAGTGTGTTTGTGGTTCTGTGGGTCTGAAAAAAGTCAGAGCTGTGAGAATATTCCTATGGGAGCTTGTTTCCACTACTGAAAAACAGTAATTGTGACTTCTAAATCTACAATTCTGAGGAAAACAGTCAGAATTGCGACTTTATAAATCACAAAAGAAGTAAATTGTGAGTATTTGTTCACAATTAGGAGTTTATATCATGCAATTCTGAGAAAATTGTGAGATAAACAGTTTTTTTGTTTTAAAAACAAGCTTCCATTCCTCTTATAAAGGAAGGAGAACATGTGAACTTTGGGTTCTTTGTCATGACGGATGTCGCAGGCATCTCAAAAGTAATTTTCTAGCCCCACCTAAACTTACTCAACATGAAATAAATCACAAAGTTTTCAACCTCATAAAATTTCCTTTATTGAGAAACTTCTGCTGCAAAATATACAAGTCAACAAGAAAAATGACATTCCTTCATACTTTCAGAATCACATTACATACAAAGCTGATTTTCAGTTCGAGATTGTTATAAAAACAGTGCCAAAATGGATTTCTAATGCAAGAGATTCCATAGTACCATAAGACAGCAGAACCACCTGATTGGCCATTACACACACATCTGAGCATCTGATTGGCTGCTGTTGCTGTCAATCACTCGGCCAGCCACTTTTGGAGCAGGATGAAGATGCGGTCCCGTGCCAGACCCAGCTGAGGAAGGTCTTCCGCACGGGCTGGGTACATGTTAGCACAATGAGCCGTTCCTGAGAGAGAGAAAGAGAGAGAGTGTGTGAGTGTGTGTGTGTGAGTGAGTGAGTGTGTGAGTGTGTGAGTGAGTGAGAGTGTGTGTGTGTGTGTGTGTGTGTGTGTGTGTGTGTGTGTGTGTGTGTGTGTGTGTGTGAGTGAGTGAGTGAGTGAGTGAGTGAGTGAGTGAGTGTGTGAGTGTGTGAGCGAGTGTGTGAGCGAGTGAGTGAGTTTGTGAGCGAGTGAGTGTGTGTGTGGCGAGTGAGCGAGTGTGTGAGTGAGTGGTGAGTGAGTGAGTAAGTGTGAGTGAGTGAGTGAGTGTGTGAGTGAGTGAGTGAGTGAGTGAGTGTGTGAGTGAGTGAGTGAGTGAGTGAGTGAGTGAGTGAGTGAGTGTGTGAGTGAGTTTGTGAGCGAGTGTGTGAGTATGTGAGTGTGTGAGTGAGTGAGTGAGTGAGTGAGTTTGTGAGTGAGTGAGTGAGTGTGTGTGTGGTGAGTAAGTGAGTGAGTGGCGGTGAGTGTGCGAGTGTGCGAGTGTGCGGAGTGTGTGTGTGAGTGAGTGAGTGAGTGAGTGAGTGTGTGAGTGAGTGTGTGAGTGTGTGAGTGAGTGAGTGAGTGGTGGTGAGTGTGTGAGTGAGTGAGTGAGTGGTGAGTGAGTGAGTGAGTGTGTGAGTGAGTTTGTGAGCGAGTGTGTGAGTATGTGTGTGTGAGTGAGTGAGTGTGTGAGTGGTGGTGGTGAGTGAGTGAGTGAGTGAGTGAGTGAGTTTGTGAGTGAGTGAGTGAGTGTGTGTGAGTGAGTGGTGAGTGAGTGAGTGAGCGAGTGTGCGAGTGTGTGAGTGTGTGAGTGAGTGAGTGAGTGAGTGAGTGTGTGAGTGAGTGAGTGAGTGTGTGGTGAGTGTGTGAGTGAGTGAGTGGTGAGTGAGTGAGTGTGAGTGAGTGTGTGAGTGAGTGAGTGTGTGAGCGAGTGTGTGAGTATGTGAGTGAGTGGTGAGTGAGTGAGTGTGTGAGTGAGTGAGTGTGTGAGTGTGTGAGTGAGTGAGTGAGTTTGTGGCGAGTGAGTTTGTGAGCGAGTGAGTGTGAGTGAGTGAGTGAGTGAGTGAGTGAGTGAGTGAGTGAGTTTGTGAGCGAGTGAGTGTGTGAGTGAGTGAGTGAGTGTGTGAGTGAGTGTGAGTGGTGAGTGAGTGAGTGAGTGTGGTGAGTGAGTGAGTGTGTGAGTGAGTGAGTGTGAGCGAGTGAGTTTGTGAGTGAGTGAGTTTGTGAGCGAGTGAGTGTGTGTGTGAGTGAGTTTGTGAGCGAGTGAGTGAGTGAGTGAGTGAGTGAGTGTGTGAGTGAGTGAGTGAGTGAGTGAGTGAGTGAGTGAGTGAGTGTGTGAGTGAGTTTGTGAGGTGTGTGAGTATGTGAGTGAGTGGTGGTGAGTGAGTGAGTGTGTGAGTGAGTGAGTGAGTGTGTGAGTGAGTGAGTGAGTGTGTGAGTGAGTGTGTGTGTGAGTATGTGAGTGTGTGGTGAGTGAGTGAGTGAGTGAGTGTGTGAGTGAGTGAGTGAGTGAGTGAGTGAGTGTGTGAGTGAGTGTGTGAGTGAGTGAGTGTGTGAGAGTGAGGGAGTGAGTGAGTGAGTGTGTGTGTGTGTGTGTGTAAGTGAGTGAGTGAGTGTGTGTGTGAGTGAGTGAGCGAGTGTGTGAGTGTGTGAGTGTGTGGTGGCGAGTGTGTGAGTGAGTGGTGAGTGAGTGAGTGTGTGAGTGAGTGGTGAGTGTGTGAGTGAGTGTTTGAGTTAGAGTGAGTGAGTGAGTGAGTGGTGAGTGGTGAGTGAGTGAGTGAGTGAGTTTGTGAGTGAGTGTGTGAGTTTGTGAGCGAGTGTGTGAGTGAGTGAGTGAGTGAGTTTGTGAGCGAGTGGTGAGTGAGTTTGTGAGTGAGTGGCGAGTGTGTGAGTGAGTGTGTGAGTGAGTGAGTGAGTGAGTGAGTGAGTTTGTGAGCGAGTTTGTGAGCGAGTGAGTGAGTGAGTGTGTGAGTGAGTGGTGAGTGGTGAGTGAGTGAGTGAGTGAGCGAGTGTGTGAGTGAGTGAGTGGTGGTGAGTGAGTGAGTGAGTGAGTTTGTGGCGAGTGAGTGAGTGAGTGAGTGTGTGAGCGAGTGAGAGTGTGTGTGAGTGAGTGAGTGAGCGGCGAGTGAGTGAGTGAGTGAGTGAGTGAGTGTGTGAGTATGTGTGTTTGTGAGTGTGTGTGTGTGAGTGTGTGTGTGTGTGAGTGAGTGTGTGAGTGAGTGAGTGTGTGAGTGTGTGAGTACTGAACATAAAGGAGACGGGACAGACCTTTGATGAAGACAGCCGGAAGGTCACTTGTGATGTCCTTGGCCACTCCGAGAGCGTGCCAGGGGTCAATCGACCCGTTGGGGAAGACGATGCGAGTGGTCCTGATGTCATATCCTCCATATTCCTCATTGGTCTGCTGAATAGCATCGTCCAATGAGCTGCTCAGATTATATATATCGGTGCACTGCTGCAGGTGATACCTTCAAAATAGAAGAAGGTTTGATGTTTAAACGCTTAATGCAATTGCAAAGGGAAAACAAACCAATCTTAAGACAATACACACAAAAACATTCATCACCAAAACACACACACACACACACACACACACACACACACACACACACACACACACACACACACACACACACTCACGGTAAGGGAAATCCATCAAAGGGCTGGTTCGGTGAATCGGTGCTCTGATAAAATCCAAATTCAGTGCAGGTCTGATACACCCACTGCCGCCCTAAACACACAAATTCAATTCAGCTTCATTTTTATGATATAATACGACATTTCTGAGCAATCGCAAGATGTCGCAAAAACAATAAATAACTATAAATTAAAAATAAATAACTAAAACAAAATTAATTAAACATAAATATAACAAAACAATAACTAAATAAAATAGACAAATACAAAAAAATTAACCTCAAATCCATTAGGCTTTACTCTATGCTAATATATATATTTTTGGACAATGTTCATACTTTAATAAGAATTACTTACAATACAACACATCTGAAAAAACATCAAGATATCTCAAATGCCTGGGTGATATTTCATCCCCAAGAATTTAAATTAAATACAAAAATCAATAAATAAAAATAAACAAGAAATAAAATAAATAATGTTTAAAAAAACATGAATTAAAACAAAAAATGAAATATATAACAGTAACTAAATGAATAAAATAAATACAAAACAAAAAAATTAAATGGAAATATAACTAAACAAAATAAATAAATACAAAACAAATACAATATAATAAATATTAAACAAAATAAAACTGAAATATAACAAACAATAACTAAATTAATACAATAAATACAAAACAAATAAACTAAATAAAACTAAAATATAATAAAACAATAACTAAATTAATAAAATAAATACATTAAAAACAAATAAATAAAACTAAAATATAATAACAAATAAAATAAAACAAATAAATACAAAGCAATCAAATAAAACTAAAATGAATTAGGCCTCATTCAGACAGAGAAAAACCCATAAAACATGAGAAAGGACAAACGAGAGCCCCAGACCGCACATGTGATAAACATCAGTGAGATGGAAAACATCACAGACACACATAAACACACTGTGACACAAGCACGGTCATAACCAAGAGCACGCACCTCCTCCGGCCTCGGGGCCGCTCCAGCTAGTGTTGCTCATGTCCTGGATGTAGCTTTTATACTGAGTGTTTATGCATGACTGAGAGAAGGTTTTCTGCATCAGACGAGCCACAGCGGCGTATCGATCGTACGGCTCGCCTAAAGAAGAGTCCAGCATCACACTGCACAACACCTTTATGGTGATGTTAGTGCCCACAGCGCCCTGAAAAACACACACACACACACACAAATATCTAAATGAAGACATACTATACACTTAATTTTGATGACTAATCCATTCCTACTAAAAATGTATTTACTAATTATAACACGTAATTGCAAGTTCACATCTCTCTCTCTCTCTCTCTCTCTCTCTCTCTCTCTCTCTCTCTCTATCTATCTATCTATATCTATATCTATATCTATATATATATATATATATATATAACATTATGACCTATAGCATCCTGGTGCCATGTGTTCCCCAGGCACACGCACCCGGTCATCCACGTGATGTAAAAGAAAACGTGAAACTATTTTCCTGCTTCTAACACGTCAACTTTGAGGACAAAATGTTCACTTGCTGCCTAATATATCCCACCCACTAACAGGAGCCGTGATGAAGAGATCATCAGTGTTACTCACTTCACCTGGTCATAATGTTATGCCTGATTGGTGTATATAAATTGCGAGAAACAAAAGGTCAGAATTGCACATTTATATCCCGCAATTCAGACTTTATATCTTGAAATTCTATGAAAAAACATGTCAGAAGTCTGAGATAAAATGTCACAATTATCTTTTAAAATAAATGAAAAAAAAAAAAAAACAGTTAATTATGTAATTTGTTAGCCTAAATGTATTATCAATGTGCTTCTACTAGAAAAAAGTAATTTTATCAATTTAGGTATCTTTACTTGATTAATCAATGCATTTATCGGTTTGATTTTGGAAGATTTAAAAAAAAAATATTTTGTATGGTAAATAGTCTCAAGATATAATCTATTTTCTTTTATCTTAAGAAATTATATTTAAGAAATAAGAAATAATATTTCTTTTATCGTTTTTGGAATGTTAAATGTTCTTATGGAATGTTTTTCTGCGTGGATGTTTTGTTTTGTCGTGGATGTTTGTCTTCCTAATGGAAAATTTTAAAAAGACAATTTGTTACATTTTCAGAATTTAGAATTATTTATCCCATAAAGCATCCACAAAGGACGGTTAGTGTCTGATTCGCTCACTTGTTGACAGTTTTGTCGAACATTATAGCCAAAGAAAACCCAATACACATTTAAAAAAGGCATTTCAGGACAAAAGTCTCGGAGTCGCTGGTAATCAGGATGTGAGCTGTAATCTATCAGAACCAGAACCAACAGTCCAAGAACACTCAGAGATCGGAGTCTGATTACAGAGACACGCCTTCTAATCCAAAATCCACTTAAACACTCAATCGCTGCTTGGATCGCGCCAGGGAATGTGTGTGTGTGTGTGTGTGTGTGTGTGTGTGTGTGTGTGTGTGTGGCATGTTTTTGTGAAATATCAGGACACAAATGTGTATAATGACATGGGTATGACACAGGTATTACAAAAGAGGGTGAAATATGAGGACGTTCCCCATGTCCTCACTTTTCAAAATGCTTATAAATCACACAGGATGAGGTTTTTCACAGAAAGTAAACTGAGCAGTCTCCTGTGATGGGTAGGTTTAGGGGCAGGGGCAGTGTGTGTGTGTGTGTGTGTGTGTGTGTGTGTGTAGGTTTAGGGGCAGGGGCAGTGTAGGGGATAGAAAATACGGTTTGTACGGTATAAAACCATTACGCCTATGGAATGTCCCACATTTCACAAAAACAAACGTGTGTGTGTGTGGGTGTGTGTGTGTGGGGTTCACAAACCACATCTGGATTAATCTGGAGTCTGAAATTAACTAGAATGTAAACTAAATCCTGGATTTTTATGTTTTCAGGTAAAGAGTGTTAATCTGGATTTTGCATCCAAATTCACATTCTATCCATATAACACAGTTTGCAAGATTAACATTAATTATAAGCGTGTCCTGAATCACAGTAGCCTGAAAATAAAGCCGTCCAGTGGAATCTCAAGGAGTGTGTCTGCATGCGTTATGGGCTAATATTACCCACAACTCCTTGTGCTATGATAGACAAGAGTTTGTGGCAGCTCTTTCAACTTTAAGAAAATGTTGAGGAAAACCAGAATAAAGCCATTTTAAGAAGAGAATAAATAATGAATTATACAGTGAATTTCCAGTTAAGAACTGTATTTGTCTTTAAAAAAAATAATTGAAACAATATTCATTTGAGAAACAACACTTGCATTGTGTACTTTACACACGTGTCGTGTAAGTTGTGTCTAACTGCGCTGTTGCAGATTGTAAGTATAGACAAGTTCAAAACCAGCGAAACGATGCCAGTGCAGAAACATCATATCTACAACGACATTTCCACCACATAATCAAAATCATGCTCCAGTAAATCATAATAATAATAATGGAAGAAAAGTCAAAATTATGATTAACATGTTTTATAAATCCAAAATTACCAGATTAGTGTCAAAGTTATGATTTATAAAGTCAAAATTATGACTTCTAAGATGAAAATATGACATGCTAAAACCAAATTGACAATTCTAAATTATGACAGACAAAAATTTAGAATTTAAAAGTCAAAATTATGATTAAAAATTCAAAACTAAAAACATTTATTAATGATGTAATTTGTAAGCCTAAATGCATAATCAATGTGCTTCTACTATAAATCCTGAAGTAATTTTATTCATCAATTTAGGTATCTTCATTTTATTAATAAATGTATTTATTGGTTTAATTTTGGAAAATTAAAATAATATTTTGTATGGTAAATAGTCTCTTGTTTTTGGAATGTTGAATGTTCTTGTGGAATGTGTTTGTGCGTGGATGTTCTTTAGCTTTGCCGTGGATGTTTGTCTTCCTAATGGAACACTTTAAAAAGACAATTTGTTACATTTTCAGAATTATGATTAACATGTTTTATAAATCCAAAATTACGAGATTAGTTTCAAAATTATTATTTAAAAAGTCAAAATTATGACATTAAAAAATTATAGCATAAATCAAAATTATGAAATAAAAATATGAAAATATGACATGCTAAATCAAAATTGTTCAAATCAACAATTCTAAATGATGACATTTCAAAGTCAAAATTATGATTAAAAAGTTGAAACTTACATATTAAATTGAAAATATGATTAACATATTTAATGAAGAAAATGTATGTACTAAATAAAAAGAGTCATAGCTATAGCATAAATCGAAATTGACAACTTTGTCATCATTTTTAAACTTTTTAATCTCAATTTCGATTTAGTATGTCAATCTCAATTTTTAAAATCATAATTTAGATTTTTTTTTTAATCATAATTTCATTTTTTGTTTTATAATTACGATTTACCAGAGCAAGATTTTGGGTAACACTTTATTTTGATGGTCCCTTTTGAACATTCTGTTGACTATAAGTAACGTTGCACCAACATGTCAACTAACTCTCATTAGAGTATTAGTATTCTGTCTGCTTAATACCTGCTAACATTTTATTCTAATGGACTCTCAAACAGACATTCTACTGACTATATGTAACTTTGCAACTACATGTCAACTCATTCTAACCCTAACCCTACCAGTCTACTAACACTCTACTAACACTCTACTAACACTCTACTAACACTCGACTTACACTCGACTTACACTCGACTTACTCGACTTACACTCGACTTACACTCGACTTACACTCGACTTACACTCGACTTACACTCTACTAACACTCTACTAACACTCTACTAACACTCTAATAACACTCTACTAACACTCTCTCTACTAACACTCTACTAACACTCTACTAACAATCTACTAACAATCTACTAAGTCTACTAACACTCTACTAACACTCTACTAACACTCTACTAACACTCTACTAACACTCTACTAACACTCTACCAACACTCTACTAACACTCTACTAACACTCTACTAACTCTCTACTAACTCTCTACTAACACTCTACCAACACTCTACTAACAATCTACTAAGTCTACTAACACTCTACTAACACTCTACTAACACTCTACTAACACTCTACTAACACTCTACTAACACTCTACTAACTATACTAACACTCGACTTACACTCAACTTACACTCGACTTACACTCTACTAACACTCTACTAACACTCTACTAACACTCTACTAACACTCACTCTACTAACTCTCTACTAACACTCTATTAACACTCTACTAACAATCTACTAACTCTACTAACACTCTACTAACACTCTAACTCTACTAACACTCTACTAACACTCTACTAACACTCTACTAACACTCTACTAACACTCTACTAACAATCTACTAACAATCTACTAACAATCTACTAACTCTACTAAGTCTACTAACACTCTAACTCTACTAACACTTTACTAACACTCTACTAACACTCTACTAACACTCTACTAACACTCTACTAACACTCTACTAACTCTCTACTAACACTCTACTAACACTCTACTAACACTCTACTAACACTCTAACACTCTACTAACACTCTACTAACACTCTAACACTCTACTAACTCTACTAACACTCTACTAACACTCTACTAACTCTCTACTAACTCTCTACTAACTCTCTACTAACTCTCTACTAACACTCTACCAACACTCTACTAACACTCTACTAACACTCTAACACTCTACTAACACTCTACTAACACTCTAACACTCTACTAACTCTACTAACACTCTACTAACACTCTACTAACACTCTACCAACACTCTACTAACACTCTACTAACACTCTACTAACACTCTACTAACACTCTACTAACACTCTACTAACACTCTACTAACACTCTAATGATATTTAGTGGACATGTTGGTGCAACGCTACTTACAGTCAACAGAATATGTTAAAGGGACCATCAAAATAAAGTGAAACCTGATTGTGTCTTATTTGGAGGAAATGGCCTTCCATACAGACGTGACCGTCATCAGTTTGAAAACACCCACTAATTTAGAAACGCCCCCTCTTGTTCCGCAGAGACCTTATACTCACCTGGTGCGCTATTGGCGGGTTTAACACGATGACAGATAGAGAAGCGATGGGTCGTTGTCCGTTGATCACGCCTCTTGTGTTCTGATTGGTTGAAGGACTATCCAATTGTCATTTGAACTATGCCCGTTGATCACGCCTCTTGTGCAGCAGAAAACACAGAGCAGACTCCCCAGACCATCTTAAAATGAGCTTGGTCTGGTGATAGCCAGGCAAGTACTTCCCCGTCATCAGGATTGCAGTGTTTTTATACTAACCCAAATGTAGCTAATTTTATACTTGAAACAACTGAGAATTAAAGTACATGAACAATCCAAATGTTTCCCATTATAAACACGGCTGTTGTTTTTTTCTCTCTCATTCATTCAGTTCCTGTCTCTCTGTAACTCAATCCTGCAGCTCTAAAAGCTCCTGCGGTTTATTGGTAATCTGACACAGGAGGTCCTGACCATATCCAGCCTCTTATCTGTCTCATACACACACACTCCAACAGATTACTAATCTTGTTTTTGACTTGAGCTTTCTGACTCTTTGACCCGAGTAAAGCCTTTAGTAGAGTGTTCATGAACTCTAACCATTTCATTTTGATTGTCATTTTCATGCTTGTGGTCAAAATGTGGTGTGGCGGACAATTTGGACCCCGTCCGTCATCTCAAACTCACACACCTCAAAGGCCCGGTTGTCCTCATTGTATTGCACTACATCCATGAAATTCCCAGCCAAAGACTCCAGAAGATACGCAGAATCCATCTTGGACTGGATCTGGAGCGTCGAGCACAACCTGAGAGACAGAGAAATTATGTCATGGCTCACAACATACAACTTCATGACTATTAGACACAAATCTGCCCGTTCACACACTAAATAATGTGCGAGAAACACACTCTCTTCTTCACTTGACACACTCAACCACAAGACTCCGCCCACACTCTCGGTGACATCATCAAATCTGGCATCCGGCAAGGCCGAGCAGAACGGGAACATTTTGTGTATATGTGAAAAGCATTAGATCATCGTGTGGGTGAAATCACACGTCATCCCGTATATAAAGAAAATGAAGCTTATTTTTGGACCATTAAAGGGAAAGTTTACCCCAAAAATTAAAATGATCCTATAATTTACTCGCCTCAAGCCATCCTAGGTGTGTATGACTTTCTTCTTACAGACGAACACAATCAGAGCTGTGATATCCTGGCTCTTCCAAGCTTTATAATGGGAGTGAATGGTACCTAAGATTTTTAAGCCCAGTGTATCTATCCATTATAAAAGTGCTCCACATGGCTCAGGGGGTTAATAAAGGCCTTCTAAAGCTAAGATTTTTTGTAAGAAAAATATCCTTATTTTAAACTTTATAAACTATAAATCACTGGATTCCGGTGGAAGTGTGACCTCTGACCCGACGCACATGACATTATTTTCGGGGATTTTTGCATTCGTGACAATGCAATTTTTCTCCAAAATCCTCATTATCGTAACACATCCAGCGTTATTTTATTTAAATGCAGTCCAACATATTCTACCCTGATATTCAAATATTCTACATGTTATCATTTATTATACTTAATATCAATATATTTATATTTTTAAATACACTATCGTTCAAAAGTTAGGTGTCAGCAATACTTTTAAAACATAAATTTATACTTTTATTGATCAATTTGATCTAAAGTGACAGTAAAGACATTTATAATGTTAACAAAGAGTCTATTTCAAGTCAATTCTGTTATTTTGAAAACATTTTACTAGTTTTCCACAAAAAAGTGGAAAAAGATGAAAATTTGATTTTTTCAGGGTGGGGTTAGTTAAAATAAAAATAATGATGTTGTTGTTGTTTTTTTAATTCCCTATAAAATGACTTTTACCATTGAATCCTTCTAGTGTACTGGACAGTATGCAGTAGTACACTTGTATTTAATTCCTAACGAAGCCAGAAACATGACAGCAGAAAGTCTGTAGGCAGGAAGGAAGAGAACGATCAAGGATGTTTTAGATTGAGTGTTTTCTTCCTGTAGGTCGTGCTGAGACGACTGACCCTGGTCCATATCTGAGCTACGGAGCACAGACAGCATTCCAGGATCTCACAATCCTGTTGGACACACACACACACACACACATCACAAGTCGAACGGAACTAAGAAGGACACTGAATCCAGGATAGTCACAGTCCAGCGGCTGCCACTGCAACAGAAAGGCCTTTTCAGTCCTTCCAAAACACACACACATGTATTATACATCGTCTCATGTTCCTATGCCGTAACAAACCTATATCACCCCCAATGCAAGTTTAAATAGATGCATCCTTGCCAAAATGATTTTTATTTTAAGATTAAATGAATTCCATTATGTACTTTATTAAGATGAATCCATTATAAATGCTGTTTAATTAAAGCTATATTAAAAAGCCACTAAAATAACACTTCTCACACTATACACTACAATTTAAATGTTTGGGGTACAGTAAAAATACAGTAAAAATATATCAAAGCTGAATTTTCAGCATCATTACTCCAGTCGTCAGTCACAAAAGAACAGCATTTAGAACAGAATCTTTTGTAACATTCTAAATGTCTTTATTGTCACTTTTGCTTAATTGAATCCATTCTTGCTGATTAAAATCACTTATAATCAGGTGTGCATGTGTGTGAGTTACCTGAAGTCCTTTGTGATGTTGTCATATGTTTTCGGGTCATTGAGTCGATCTACCAACGTGTCCGATGCTTTCTTCACCATTTGGGGGCACTCTGGGTTCTCCGCCGCCAGCGATCGCCACACCACCTCTAAATATTCTGCAAACCCAGAAGAAAAAGACACAACACCCATTACAGAACAATTCTACACTGTTAGACTGGAGTAGGTATGAAACGGCTTCACAAACAGTCTTTTCAACCACACAGTATTTCTGTGTTACAAATATTCAAATGACCACAGAAATACTGGGATAAAAGTTTATAGCTTGAATACAAACAATGATGTCTACGGAATCCATTAAAATAGAGAAAATCGCCTATTGAAAATAACTTGATGCGTCAAATAACGATTATATGGATTACAGCGTTACGCCGGTAGGAGCTGGCCTGTTCACACCAAGAACGATCACTATAGCAATAACTATATTAGTGTGCACACTACCGAACGATATAGTTCTGTTTATTCTAAGTGCAAAACGCTGCACTGTTTTGTTGTCTGTCTCTTTAAATTATCAAGCTCTTTAAAGCAGGATGGATTCTGATTGGCTGTCAATGTTTTTTTTATCATTTATCAGCTGTAAAAAAATGTTTTGAAAGTGAATCAAACGATTTAGTTTCTCTTTGTTGTTATTGTTATAGGTTTTAATGACATCCCATTCTTTATCCGTATGGTTTAATATGGAGTTGGCCCACCCTTTACACCTATAACAGCTTCAACTCTTCTGGGAAGGCTTTCCACAAGGTTTAGGAGTGTGTTTATGGGAATTTCTGACCATTCTTCTAGAAGTGCATTTGTGAGGTCAGGCACTGATGTTGGATGAGAAGGCCTGGCTCGCAGTCTCCGCTCTAATTCATCCCAAAGGTGTTCTATCGGGATGAGGTCAGGACTCTGTGCAGGCCAGTCAAGTTCCTCCACACCAAACTCACTCATCCATGTCTTTATGGACCGACGCTTTGTGCACTGGTGCGCAGTCATGTAGGAACAGGAAGGGGTCATCCCCAAACTGTTCCTACAAAGTTGGGAGCATGAAATTGTCCAAAATGTCTTGGTATGCCAAAGCATTAAGAGTTCCTTTCACTGGAACTAAGGGACCAAGCCCAACCCCTGAAAAACAACCCTACACCATAATCCCCCCTCCACCAAACTTTACACTCGGCAGAATGCAGTCAGGCAAGTCCCGTTCTCCTGGCAATCACCAAACTCAGACTCGTCCATGGGATTGCCAGACAGAGAAGCGTGATTGGTCACTCCAGAGAACACGTCTCCACTGCTCTAGAGTCCAGTGGCGGCATGCTTTACCCCACTGCATCCCACGCTTTGCATTGCTCTTGGTGATGTAAGGCTTGGATGAGCTGCTCGGCCATGTAAACTCATTCCATGAAGCTCTCTACACACTGTTCTTGAGCTCATCTGAAGGACATACAGAGTTTGAAGGTCTGTAGCTTCCACTTTGTTATAATACCAATAACAGCTGACCGTAGGATATTCAGTTGTGAGGAAATTTCACGAATGGACTTATTGCACAGGTGGCAACCTATCACGGTACCACGCTTGAGTTCACTGAGCTCCTGAGAGCGACCCATTCTTTCACAAAAGTTTGTAGAAGCGTCTGCATGCCTAGAGGTGCTTGATTTCATACACCTGTGGCCATGGAAGTGACTGGAACACCTGAATTCAGTGATTTGAAGGGGTGTCCCAATACTTTTGGCAATATGGTGTATATCTTCATCATTATCATTCTTGGTGTGAACGGCCTTTAGTCTTAAAGTAATATTAATGTTGCAAACCAAATGGCTGGATGAAAGCAGCAGCTCAAATATGATGTAATTGCCATCGGATGATATTCATAATTTAGTTTGAGGTACTTAGTTTAAGCTATGCTTGAGATCTCAATCCCATAATCTGCCCCTTCTCTCCTCAATAACAACTAACTAATTATTTATGGTCATGCTTTTAATAATTTATTATGTCCTATTGTGTTTTTAAATGTTGTTCCATGTGTTTTTTTAAACTGCACGAAAAGGGAGTTGCACCGCAATCTTGTTGTATTTTAATACAAGGACAATAAAGATGAACTGAACTTTATTCAGATGAGAGCAGTCCAGATGAAAGATGAAACAGCTGTCAGCATGATCATGCATGTGAAAACTGAGAAGATCCAGCATTGTTTGAGGCAACAGACTGGACAAAAAGCCCACGCTCTCCAACTAAACAACAAGAGATGAGATGAGACGAGAGGACACAATATGAGAGGCTATTGTTCCAGCGCTGGAATGATCTAAGAGCTGCTCACAATGAAAAGCTCTGTGACAGTGGTCAGTCCGACATCACTTTCCTGAGGAGCGTTGCCACACTTGAGCCGAAACACCACTGCAGGACAGACCACAATCATGGAGTTTGACGTCTATACCGACAGACATGGAGTCATGCGCTGACATCTAACCACACAGATGGAGAGGTTTGGGATTTTTCCAACAGGCAAAACACATGTATTTTGTCTCTCCGCACTGGACAGACAGTTGCTCATCGCCATAATTAACCCTCGATTTATTTTTAATTTTAATGTCTGTACGGAGGCGTTGTTTTAAATATGACCCAACAGACATAATAAACACCCCTGCAGACCGAGGCCATGATTAATGTGTGTGTGTGTGTGTGTGTGTGTGTAGCTGTAGGTCAGGGAAAGGTCTCCGCTCAAAGTTTTTCCGATGTTGTGGTGACATACAGCTGTTCGCAGGGATGGAGGAAAGAGGCGGGGTTGAGGAACGGAGGGGAAAAGCCAACAAGACAAGAAAAGCAGACTGAAAACAAGACAAAAAGAAATGATGGAGGCAAGAAAAAAAATGAGCACAATAAACTAAATTTACAATATTGATCTTTTTGGAAAGAAATGAATAGTTTTTTTCAGCAAGGATGCATTAAATTGATCAAAAGTGACAGTAAAGACGTTTATATTGTTACTAAAGATTTATATTTTAAATAAATGCTGTTATTTTGAACACAGGAATAAATTATATTTTGAAAATGTATTCATATACAAGATTATTTTATATTATAATAATATTTCTGAATATTTCTAAAATATTAAAAGTAAAACCAGGAGAATAAACATGGTAGAGTGGGAATTTAGACATTTTTTTCTCAATTTTGTCT
>CM040911.1:43018878-43023878 GCA_023029165.1 Gobiocypris rarus
TCGTTAACCTTCCAATAGCGAAGAACTTGTTCATGAATATTAATTATTAAAGGATGACGTAAAGTTTTTGCCTTCCAATGAGAAAGCTCCTAATATGAATATTTAGACTCGAGCCTTCGTCGTAGTAATTTAGCGTCACATTCATATGTTTCAAAATAAAAGCGATTTGATTGGCTTCACAAGACGGCTCTTAAACATTCATGTTATTTCCGCGTTAAAAGATGTATGATCATGCAAAGAAAATTAATGCCGTGTCCTCTGTAGAGAAAATACGCGAAACACGGCATAATGAGCAACAGTCTGTCGCTGACGGATTACCGTAAATACCATAATATGGTGTTTCTTCAAGTTAATTTACTTAACGGGATAGTTCACCCAAAAATGAAAAATCTGTCATCGTTTACTCGCCCTCAAGTTGTTCCAAACCTCTAGGAATTTAATTCTTCTGATGAACACAAAAGAAGATATTTTGAAGAATATGGGTAACCAAACAGTTACTGTGCCCCATTGACTTCCATAGTATTTTGTTGTCCTCCAGTGAAGCTCATGCTTGAGATGTGAAGAAAATATCAAGGTAGGTGTCATTTGTAAACAAAATATTCAATTTAGCATAATTTCTAATTAAAATGTAAAATTTGTTAAATTATGTACGTGTTAAAATATTTGGTCCTTTTCATAAATTTCATAGTACACTCACGCTATATCGTGATTTTTTTTTTAATGCATACAAGGACAATTTGTGTGTGTGTTGGTCATTTTATCTAACATAAAATGAACCATGTCCCTTTATTTATTTATAATTGTTGTCTGTTAATCTTAATGTTTTTTAGAAAATAAAAATCACATTATCTTAAACTGTTACCTTATATACAAAAAACACAGGAAATAAGAAACACCTCATCTAATGGCGAAGCATCTCCTTTCACTGAATATCTGAAGAAAAACAGGTTTCTAAAAACGTTTTTAAAAGGTTTCAGACTCCATTTTGTGCAGTATTTGTGGAAGGGACCATGCATGGACTTAATGGTTATTTATTGTGTTTTATATCTAAACTCTTATCTATTCCAGTCCATCTACTGAACACAGGATTTGACTTGTCAGACTACAACATGTACGTGCAAAATGTTCCCCACAACTCTATGATTACCATCAGCTGTACCCATTTCAACATTATGGTTGTGGGTTTTGTATCTGCAAACTTACATTTTCACCAGAAAAAAAGTACCAGTTTATTTCCTTCTATACTGGTCTGCTGATGCTTAATTTCTAAATTTACACTTGAAATTAGGCATAAATGTATAGCGGAAGGGGCCCACAAAGTGTACATCTACATTACATTTAAATTTAATAATTTAGTAGACGCTAAGATCCAAAGCGACAAATGAGGAGAGCAATATAAGCAATCAAGGCAGTGATAGGCCAACAAAAAGTGCTGACCAGTCCCAGTTAGTCCAGTTGTTTTTTGTTTTGTTTTTGTTTTTTAATAGATGTATAGAATTGTAAGTGTTATTAATAAGTCAATTGTTGATGAAAAAGATGCATCTTCAGCTGTTTCTTGAAAGTCAGGTCATTCCACCATCAGGGAACAGACATGGTAGTTTTGTGTCTCTTTGGGTCTCTTTTAGCATAGCAGCGATATGAAAAAACATGTTTCTAAATGACATGTAAATGGAGAAGATAAGTGGTCCCAGCACTGAGCCCTGAGGCACCCCAGTAGCTAGCTTGATGTTGCGACTTAGACACATCACCCCTCAAAAAAGACCCTGAAGGTTTAAATAAGACTCCGGTAGTTCTTAGGTCTCATCAAGTCATGCCATGTCTCCCAATTGTCTTTTGCTGCCAAATTGTTTAGAGGTCAGAGACAGCAGTAGATCTCTGTCAAAGATAAAATGCCAAGACTGCACAACTATTGCCTTGAGAAGAGGTCAACAGTGTTAATTCCTAAGACATGTAAAGAAGACCACTGACATAAAATGCATAGAAATATCAGCTGGCATATCTGTCAATAATGTCTTAGTAGGATGATATTTAAAGGGGTGGTTGATTATGATTTTACATTTTTAACTTTAGTTAGTGTGTAATGTTGCTGTTTGAGCATAAACAATATCTGCAAAGTTACGACGCTCAAAGTTCAAAGCAAAGGGAGATATTTTCTTTGAAATAAATCGCTTTTTAAGGACTACAACAAACTGCTGGTAGGGACTGCAACAAGCTTATACACTCACCTTAAGGATTATTAGGAACACTTGTTCAATTTCTCATTAATGCAATTATCTAATCAACCAATCACATGGGAGTTGCTTCAATGCATTTAGGGGTGTGGTCCTGGCCAAGACAATCTCCTGAACTCCAAACTGAATGTCAGAATGGGAAAGAAAGGTGATTTAAGCAATTTTGAGCATGGCATGGTTGTTGGTGCCAGACGGGCCGGTCTGAGTATTTCACAATCTGCTCAGTTACTGGGATTTTCACGACACAACCATTTCTAGGGTTTACAAAGAATGGTGTGAAAAGGGAAAAACATCCAGTATGCGGCAGTCCTGTGGGCGAAAATGCCTTGCTGATGCTAGAGGTCAGAGGAGAATGAGCCGACTGATTCAAGCTGATAGAAGAGCAACTTTGACTGAAATAACCACTCGTTACAACCGAGGTATGCAGCAAAGCATTTGTGAAGCCACAACACGCACAACCTTGATGCGGATGGGCTACGACAGCAGAAGACCCGACCGGGTACCACTCATCTCCACTACAAATAGAAAAAAGAGGCTAAAATTTGCACAAGCTAAAATGTTGCCAAATTTCTGTTGAGACATTCAGATGGTAGAGTCGTAAACAGAATGAGAACATGGATCCATCATGCCTTGTTACCACTGTGCAGGCTGGTGGTGGTGGTGTAATGGTGTGGGGGATGTTTTCTTGGCACACTTTAGGCCCATTAGTGCCAATTGGCCATCTTTTAAATGCCACGGCCTACCTGAGCATTGTTTCTGACCATGTCCATCCCTTTATGACCACCATGTACCCATCCTCTGATGGCTCCTTCCAGCAGGATAATGCACCATGTCACAAAGCTAGAATCATTTCAAATTGGTTTCTTGAACATGACAATGAGTTCACTGTACTAAAATGGCCCCCACAGTCACCAGATCTCAACCCAATAGAGCATCTTTGGGATGTGGTGGAACGGGAGCTTCGTGCCCTGGATGTGCATCCCACAAATCTCCATCAACTGCAAGATGCTATCCTATCAATATGGGCCAACATTTCTAAAGAATGCTTTCAGCACCTTGTTGAATCAATGCCACGTAGAATTAAGGCAGTTCTGAAGGCGAAAGGGGGTCAAACACAGTATTAGTATGGTGTTCCTAATAATGTGACATCATTAACCCTAAAATTTACATAAATCCCGCCCCCTGGAAAACGCAACAAAGGCCATGTTGAGAAAAGGAAGGGTTGTTGTAGTAGAGCACATTTAGGAGTCTGCTCAAGCTGTCCAGACATGTTGTCCTGACAGCTGACATGTTGTCACTTCTTCTGGAGTCTCTCCATCATTGTCCGACTCCGGTTTAAACAAAAAAGGCTGAACAGTTTTGGTCATTTTCAGTGTGTGTCTGCGTGAGGTAATCAGAGCTGCTAACATGAGCTCTTGAAGCTCCACCCTCTTCTTGAAAGGGGACTCGGGGAGCAGAAGCTCATTTGCATTTAAAGGGACATACACAAAAACATTTTCGTTTTATGGCATTTTAACATGCTATAAAAAATTATTTTGAGCTAAAACTTCACAGACATAAGCCGCGTTTCCAACGCAGGAACTTTCCCCAGGAACTAGGAACTTTGAGGTGGTACTCGGTGTGTTTCGACCGCAGGAACCAGGGTCTAAATGAAGTTCCGATTAAATATTTCCCCCTCCGATAGTCCCTGCTCGCGAGGTAGTACTTTTTCAAAGTTCAGGAACTTTCGGGGGGTGGAACTTGGGCGCTGAACATGCAGATTGGTTGAGTTCACGCAGCATTTTATTTCAACCGGCATTTTTTAAAGTATCTTGCTCTTTAAAAGTATTGCTCTTTCTGTCTGGTGGCGCGCGTTCGTCTTGCCATCTCACGGTCAATGTCCATATAGCTGATAATAACATACGTTGTCTTATTTTAAATTTACACATTTAAAGCAGAATACGCTTTAGTATCAGTGCTCTCTTTTCCGCCGTTTTGTTAACTAGGCTACCTCTTTAGTAAACCAGTACATAACCAGCAAAAGCAGCGCTGCTTAAATCTCCTCCATACTTGTTATTGTTGCATACAGTGTCACGCAAAAATTATTACTGTCCGTCGGTGACTGGGAGGAGCAGTCTCGCGCAATCCTACATCACCGGAGTAATAATTTGCCTAATCTTCACGGTACTTTAGACCGCGGTGGAAACGCAGACAGTAGCAGGTCTGGGGTGAAAAAGTTCCTGTAAAAAAAGTTCCTGGTACAAATTGTTCCGGGTAATTTCGGTGGAAACGGGGCTATACTCAGGGGACATCAGAGACTTATTTTACATCTTGTAAAAAGGAGCATTATAGGACCCCTTTAAATGCTTTTAGCAAAGCTAGTTTTAAAACATGTAATGTAATGCAATGATGATTGAAAGATGAACAAATAAACCTTCCTCAAAAGCCTGATGATCAAATTTGAGACTCATGATTCAGTCCAATAAATGTTCATCTTGAAATATTACTACCAATATCAAAGTTACTCTTATGTTCAGAGTAAATTCATAAATATTAGTAAACAGAAGGCATGCAGTAGATTGTGTACAACAGTTTTGATGTGGATAATTCCATATCAAATAGGATACAGTAGGCTTTATAGAGTTAAAAATATCTTATTTGAATTTGTCCATGTGACCTCACAGAGTCATTTGCATATTAAACATCTGATCAACCGGTCACGGATGTTTACTGCACTCACTGGAATGGTTTATTTGCCAGTCAACTTGTTGATGAGGACTGTTTGCATTT
>CM040911.1:43028878-43041378 GCA_023029165.1 Gobiocypris rarus
ACTTACACATTTTGCACACAAGTGTGACTATTTACATATTTGTGCCCATGTACATTTTATGTAAGTTACTGGTTTTATTTTTTAATGAATATTTTCTAAAATTGTATGATTTTTTTGTTGAGTTATTATTACACAATACTTTTTCTGACCTTTGTGAATCTTGCCCCTGACAAATAACCCAAATTACAAAAAAAAAAGACAAACTAATAAAAACTAAACTAAAACTAAGCATTAAAAAAAACTAAACTAGCAAACCCACTTTAAAAGCGAATTAAAACTAAACTGAATTTGAAAACAAAAAACAAAATAAAAAATAATGAAAAATGCAAAACTATAATAACCTGTAGTCTAGCTAGAGTGAACAAGCAAAATACAAGAAATGGTTAACTTAGCAAGCTAATCAAAACTCTGTATTCTTTGCCAATAACACAACCTATCTCTATAATAGGCATATTCTAAAACAATATCAATCCCCATAGAATGTTGTTGTCACTGAAAAGGAAATGTCAGAGGGTCCCTGTTAATGCTATTACTGTTGTATTCTTTAATTCATTGAGCAGATGAGATGGATATTCAAAGAGATTTTAGCAGAGAGAAAGAGAAGCAGCCGCAGGAGATTATATAGAGAGGAATTAGATATTACTTTATCATACATTTACATGAGCAGACAGATAGCATTTAAGTCATTGCTTATAGTAACTCATCAGGAGCAAAGTCTATCCTCAGTAAATTCCCCCATGCAGCTTTGATGTGTCTAAAAGCTAACATTACTGTAACTTTTCTTTAACAGAGTAGAAATGGAAGGAGAGGATATGTCTGTCACGTTTTACTTGTTAAGATCTTGGTTTCTTGACTGGTTGTTGACATAATTGTAGCTCTAGATGTGAGTGCAAAGATTTTGCAAACACAAGTTACAAATACCCTGGGGGCTAAGCCCCCCCCTGTCTTCCAATCCTAGTGACGTCCCTGCTGGGCACCTTTTCGAAAGGAAACACTTTTGTTCCTTTTAGGTACTTAACGGGTATAAATGTACCACCCCAGTGACAGCTGTTGTACCTTTTATCTAAGATTGAATAACCTGTTAAACATGATTTTAATAAATAAAGACATTTCTCCTAATAAAGAATCTTTTGGCATACAATTGAGTCGAGAACCCTGGAGTTCTATATAGAACTTCATAGAACCTTTATTTCCCCCAGTATGCAAGATAAGTATTTAGACACTTAAGTGATTGCGTTAGAAACAAACTGTGTAAGCAAGTGCTATTATTTTAAAGACAGATAATAGACAGATCTAATGCAATGGCATTCAGACATTTGTGTCCATTATTTATTTCTCAGACAGTGCATAACTTTATAATGCAACATTGTTCTGATGCCGTAACATCTAATGGCATTTAGCATTGGTTTTGATGGGTCTCTTATTGCTATATGGTTTATAGGATGTTTAGAGACTGTAAAGAAGGGTTCCTCAAATCCTTAGGGCCACACGTAACTTGAGCTTGATCAGGGTTTGAGCTAAACTCTGTAGGGCAGGTTTAGATTTGACAAACCCTGCTGTAAAGTAAAGTAAGCAGACACTTACGATCAGTCCCTCTGGAAAGTAGTATCTTGATGAATGAGCGATGGTTATAGTAAAAATGTTTAATGTCTTTAACTACATCATACTGCTGCATATAAAAGCAAGATGTGTGAAATGTCAGGGACTTGAGTCTGTTTGAGTGAAGAAATGCCCAGGCTTGAGTCTGGTGAGCAGCTGCCACATACACAATCTGCCCAAAGGAAGAAACAGTTTAGAAATGAAATGTTTTAAATGATGTTCCTCAACTATAATATTTTTATTACTGCTCCTTATTTTATACTCTAATACATAAAAGTTCCTTAACAGCACCTTCGGTTCAGCAAAGAGCTTTCTTCTTATAAAGAACCTTTTTTAGTTATTGATTCTTGCTTCATGGGTCCTTTAAAGTCCCATTAGGGTAACACTTTATTTAAACGTGTCCTTGCTACACGTTACATGTATTTACTATAGTAATAACTATAAATTATGCATAATTACATGCAACTAACCCTAAACCAAACCCTAACCCTGTATTAAGTATGTAGTTCATTATTATTAATCAGTAGTGTAAAATATTTAAGTAAATGTAATTAGTTACTGTACTTGAGTATTTTTTTTTTGGCTACATTGACTACATTTTTGAACAAGTAAATGTACTTTTTACTCCAATACATTTGTGTTGAGTAATGCAACATTACATTTAGCATGGCACCTAACTTTTTCTGCAGCAGTTTGTTTCTGCTATAAAGAAGCGCTATCACCATCTACAGGGCATTGAATGTACTATACGTTAACGTTAACTATACGTTAGGTGTCGCTCCGTTGCTCTGATTGGTTGTGGGTCTATCCAATTCAAGTATATGTCTCTGCAGGTTAGTAAAAGGAGTTACCTCATCAGTGGGTGTGGCCATAAACAGAGGGTCGGTTTCAACTGTGTTACCCGATTTGCCCACGTCACAGTGTGGGTAGGGTTTAGGGGTGGGGTCGGGTGAAGGGGATCATTTTCATTGCTTGATGTATAAACACCCATTCATTTGAAAACACCCACTAATTTAGAAACACCCACTCTTGTTCCGCAGAGACCTCATACTCATCCAATTGAGGTCTTTCCTGGCTCGGTTGAAACACGCCCCATAATCAAAGCTCAATGGAGCGGTACCAGACTCATATTCTGACTAGAATTGAGTATGGCCACGCCAGGCTAGGTCATCCCCCCAAAAGCTACATAAAATATCATAATAGTAATGAGTGTGCCTCAAATTGAAAGTTATTTGGCTTTTAGTATGAATATGTTAGCCTTAAGTATATCTAGAAGGTAGTTTACTCCAAAACAATGACAAAATTCACATTAAGATGATATAAAACTTAGTCACACTTTTGATCACTCTGCACTTTAGCTTCATCAGATTTTCTGCCCAATAAAATGCTCTCTAGAATCTGAAGCCCCTTCATTAAAAATAGATACTGAAATTGCGGCTGAAATCGGTCACTTGTACACACATTTACTATTTTCCACATGGTGAATGGCACAGTGTGCACTATATAGGGAATAGGGAACGAGTCAGACAATGAAAATATGCTTTCCATTGGGGCGAATGAACTCTGGTTTGACGCTAGTGTCAGGCGAACCTCCGTAGCTCCAGTCCAGAGATAGAAAGCACAGAGAGGATCATATGTGTGAGTGGACGCAGACCACAAAACATACTGCACCCGTTTGAATTCTGCACAGATTGCTGTATTTAAAAGCGATATGGAGGAGATTGGGAGGAAACTGCGGCTTTACCGAGCTCAACAGCTCTGGACAAGCTGTGACATAAAATAAACGCTATTGGCTATGCAGATATTTTTTGAGGAAATGACATGAATAAAATGATGACAATTATTCCTCTTCCTAAATATCCTTTGATCCTGAAATGATCCTTTTGTGTTTTCTCCTCTCTTTTCCAGGAGATCTGTCCGTTTCCCCAGTTTATTGTGGATGGAGCCACACGTATGGACGTCTGCCAGGGAGTTCTGAGTGAGACTTTAATGCTGAACCATTTTAAACAATAAGATTTCCCATTAAGAACCATACAGGTGCTGCCGGTTTTTGCAGGTTCTCGTGTAACACACTGCTAGTGCTTGTTGTGGCATCAAATAGCTTTAGTGTTTAGCAAATAGCTGTGATGTTCTTATCTGGTGGATCTCAGGCCTTTTCTGAGGAACACAGAAACCTAAATAATACAATGCAACACTTCCCATATCTTTTGATGTTAAAGGGATAGTTCACCCAAAAGTGAAAATGTTGTCATTGTTTACTCACCCTCAAGTTGTTCCACACCTGAATGAGTTTCTCTCTTCTGTTGAACACAGAAGATGATATTTTGAAGAATGTTGGTAACCAGACAGTTGACGGCACCTATTGACTTCCATAGTAGGAAAAAAATACTATTGAAGTCAATGGGGTTCATCAACTGTTTGGTTACCAACACGAGCAAACAATAGCCATCATTTCACTATCTCGTTTAGCTATAGACCCATTATAGTTCATCTATGTGTAACCCACTTCTAGCCAAAATAACCATGCATTTGGTTAAATATTGTTTTTGCCTAAATAACTTGTGAGATAATCCATCATGTAAGCAAAGTCAGTGATTACAAGGTGTTTGGTTTCACTTCTTTGACATGTTCATGTTCTAGATGACTATAGTCTATTCTTGGGCTATGGTAATAAATTTTCACTGACAGCCCAAATTTAGCCTTGTTTTAGCATTTTAAATGCGAAATTGGTTGCTGGTGTCACAATGTGTTTGGGTTTTGATTCAAGTTCATGTTTTCTGTTTGAGTTTTTTAGTTATCTTTCCTGGTTTTGTCATCTTTAACGCAAGTCGACTGGAGCTTAGATGGACCCTATAGTGCAGTTTTATTTATAAATCCAAAGTGAGCAACACATGAACAGAAACAGACGATGACTTGAACTTGACTTGAAACAGACTTGACTTGAAGCAGACTTGACTTGAAGCAGACTTGTCTCGAAACAGACTAGACTTGACTCGAAACAGACTTTACTTGAAACAGACTTAACTCAAAGCAGACTTGACTTGAAACAGACTTGACTGAAACAGACTTGACTCGAAACAGACTTGATTTGAAACAGACTTGACTCGAAACAGACTTGACGCATGAACAAACACTCACCAACAGCGGGCACAGGTAAAAATACTTGACAAGAGACAATGGAAACATGAGGACTATTTATACAGGACTAGTGGGATCACATGACTAAAACAACCAATGAGGACAAGACACATGAAACAAGGGAACCAATCAGGATATGACACATAACTAAACCAACAAATAGGAACATAACAAATGAGACTATGGAAGCACATGACATGATCACATGATGGGAAGGGAATCACATGACAAGACCAGGAACTGAAACATGACTACAAAATTACAAAATAAAATACATGAAAAAATAAACATGAAACGGTGGTCATTCAAATGGTCATTCATCCAATCAAACTCTACAGTATTTTGGTGCAAATGCCCACATCCTCAAAAACATGAATACAAGAAGAAAAAAGAAAACATAAAAGAAATCCACTCAGAATATATTGGTACTCTGTAAAGTCTGACATATAAAAACAAATGGACAATTTTGAAATGTAACAGTTTATTGAATCTTTAGACCAAATCTAAAAAAAAAGTTTTCATGTGTTTTTGTTGAGTATCATATTTGATCCATCAGGCAGACTTTTATGGATCATATGATATAGTGAGAATATGGGGCTGAAACTCGAGGAGGGAATTAAACAGCTCATTTCGTTATATTATTCAGAGGCCCAAACTGAGCAAAAACACACAGTTTGGTGCAGAGGCTGATATTTATATGAACAAAAAGTAAGATGAAATTCTGATGCTTGTAATGTAAGCTTTATAACAGTATAACAGACACTGACATAAAATGCATATAAATATCAGTTGTCTTTATCTGTCAATAATATGACTTAGTAAGAGGATATTTAAATGCTTTGTTTTATGATCAAAGCTCTGTATATGGTTAAGAGATGAAGAAATACACCTTCTGCAAAAGTTGCTTCAGTCCAGTAAGTGTTCATCTTGAAATATTAACAGTATAATAGTTATTGAAGTTTACTTTATAAAAATCATAAATTACTTGAAACAGACCTGACTTGAAAAAGACTTGACTCGAAACAGACTTGACTCGAAACAGACTTGACTCGAAACAGACTTGACTCGAAACAGACTTGACTCGAAGCAGACTTGACTTGAAACAGACTTGACTTGAAACAGACTTGACTTGAAACAATAATATGACTTAGTAAGAGGATATTTAAATGCTTCGTTTTATGATCAAAGCTCTGCATAAAGCAATACAAAAAAATTATAAAGCAATACAGTGATGGTTAAGAGATGAACAAATACACCTTCTGCAAAAGTTGCTTCAGTCCAGTAAGTGTTCATCTTGAAATATTAACAGTATAATAGTTATTGAAGTTTACTTTATAAAAATCATAAATTACTTGAAACAGACCTGACTTGAAAAAGACTTGACTCGAAACAGACTTGACTCGAAACAGACTTGACTCAAAGCAGACTTGACTTGAAACAGACTTGACTTGAAACAGACTTGACTTGAAACAATAATATGACTTAGTAAGAGGATATTTAAATGCTTCGTTTTATGATCAAAGCTCTGCATAAAGCAATACAAAAAAATTATAAAGCAATACAATGATGGTTAAGAGATGAAAAAAACCTTCTGCAAAGGTTTGTTGCTTCAGTCCAGTAAGTGTTCATCTTGAAATATTAACAGTATAATAGTTATTGAAGTTTACTTTATAAAAATCAGTGAAGATTTCACAGCAAAAAGACCTCTGACCTAAAGCTAAACCAGCTGGGAACTAGTGTAGTAAAGTTTACCACATACCATTAAAATGATCATTTAAAACCAAATTAGGGCTGAAACATGTTTTAACATGGTGCTCTCTCTCTCAGGTGATTGCTGGTTCTTGTCTGCGGTGGCGTCTCTCTCTCTCTACCCTTCCCTTCTGGATCGCGTTGTTCCCTCAGGCCAAGGCTTTCAGAAGGGCTACAATGGCTGCTTCAATTTTCAGGTTAGTGCCATGTGACGTGTGTTACTGTACAGAATAAAGCGAGCGGTTAAGATGGGGCTGACGGTGTCTCTCTGTCTGCAGTTCTGGCAGTATGGCAAGTGGAATCAGGTGCGAGTCGATGACCGCTTGCCGACGCGTAACGGTCAGCTGATCTATCTGCAGTCCTCAAACAGAGAAGAGTTCTGGAGCGCTCTGCTGGAGAAGGCTTATGCCAAGTCAGTAACACATAAAAGTGCTTGGATTTAATTACATTAGATAGAATATTTGAAATAAGTATGTTTAATGTGTGCCAAGACATTTTAGAGAATTTCGTCGATGATCGGCCATGTCCAGGATAAAGTATATGTATGGTCACCCAATAAATATACATTTAGGGTGATTTTAAATGACTTCAACTGTGATTTTGGCCATATTGCCCAAGTCATTTGTTTCCTGTGTAGATTGCAAAGGCATGTTCATTTGGTCACACCACAAGGTGTCACTGTGGCCTCAAAGCTCCAGCTCTGCCACTCTGAGCTCGATTGCTATGTCTGCGGTAAAACACGCCCCCTTATTACCATACAAAGACATGTGAAAATAAATAAATGTGGAAATAAATAAATGTGGAAATGAATAAATGTAGAGATAAATACAATTATTCATAAGGAAATAAAATGGTAAATACTCATAAAATATTTATTTATTTTTAAATTTCTTCATATATTTATTTATGTATTTTCTTTACATTTCTTCGTATTTTTATTGATGTATTTATTTATTATTTTGGCAGCTTTGGACAAAGAACAAAGACATGTGGAAATAAATAAATGTATAAATAAATAAATAAATGTAGACTTAAATACAAATGCACATAAATAAATGTATAAATATATGAAAAAATAAATGTAGAAAAAATACAGTTATTCATAAGGAAATATAATTGTAAATACTCATTAATTATTTTATTTTTTTACATTTCTTTGTATTTTTATGTATTTATTTACATTTCTTCGTATATTTATTTATGTATTTATTTATTTATTATTTTGGCAGCTTTGGACAAAGAACAAAGAAATGTGGAACTAAATAAAATTAGAAATAAATAACTGTAGAGATAAATACAAATATACATAAATAAATGTGGGGAAAAATACAAAATTCTTTGTATATATATTTATGCATTGATTTCAGGCTTCTTATGTCATAACTGCAATCGATTTTATACATTTGTAAACATATTAATAACACATTTTTTTAAATATAAAAAGAGTTTAAAGAGGTTTATTTAAAAAGAGTTAAAAGAGGTTAATCGTCTCTTTCTGGCCTGATTAACCAAGCGCCCCATAAAACAAAATAAACAAGCCCATACAGTTTAATAAATGTACATATGTTATAAAGGCACTTCATATTTAATGGTATTAGATGATTTGTTAATTGCATTTAATAGATTGCACTTTCAATAAAACATTTCCAATTGGTTTGTAAAAGATATTGCTACACATATTTGGGCTGTGTTTTACACTGTTCTGACCAGCGTGTGGCATTTAGAGCGTTTCGAAACATTGAATCATTTTGCAAAGCGATTGACTCACCTATTAGATTGTCAATTTTGCCATAAGAAAAAAAAATCAAACAATATATACAGTTTTGGTGCTCGTTAATATGTTGTGACAGATCGTTGTAGAATCTTAGTTCAAGTGGCTCATGAAACGATCATCTCTTCCTCTTTACTACGAGTTATAGCACCAAATAAACATGAATGAACATCAGACGGTGTTGAAAGATACAGTACAACTTACTGAAATATATCATGTCTTGTTTAAATAGTCTATTACTCCAGTGTCTCATGATCCTTCAGAAATCATTCTAATGATGATCTCCTGCTTAAGAAACATTTATGATTATTGCTTCATATTTTTGTGGAAACCATGATACATTGTCAGGATTCTTGGATGACTAGAACAGCATTTAAATCTTTAATATCCAATCTTTTGAATGGTATTATACTGTGGATTGGTATTAAACTTGTCTGTTGCTCACAATGTCTTTGTCATCTCTTTCTCAGGATGAAGGGTGGTTATAACGCTCTGAATATGGGTTTCCCTCACGAGGCGATGGTGGACATGACAGGTGGGATTACGGAGGTTTTCACGGTGGCGAATCTCCCCCGGGCGCTGGGTTCATTCCTGCATTCACTGCTGCAGAAAGGAGCTCTAATCAATTGTGCAAACTCACAGGTTTACACTCGCTTCACATCTCTTATTTTAAGGGATATTTTAGGTTACACTTTATTTTAAGGTAACGTAGTGTACTTACTCAAATATGTAATGAGTAATAATGATTAACTAAATGTATGAGTTACAGTTAGGGTTAGAGTTTGGTCAAGGGTTAGTTACTTGTAATTATGCATAATGTTATTACTATAGTAAGTACATGTAGTAACACGTCACTTTAAAATAAAGTGTTACTTCATAGTTCACCCTAAACTGACAATTCAGTTCAGGTCTGCTTCGAGTCAGTTTAGGGTCTCACTCATGTCGTTCCAATACTGTGCGACTCCTGCGGAACACAAAAGGAGATGTTTAGCAGAATGTTCACGCTGCTCTTTTTCATACAATGAAACAGACTTGACTCGAAACAGACTTGACTAAAAGCAGACTTGACTAAAAGCAGACTTGACTCAAACTGACTTGACTCGAAACTGACTTGACTCGTAACTGACTTGACTCGTAACTGACTTGACTTGACGCATGAACAAACACTCACCAACAGCGGTAACAGGTAACAATACTCGACACGAGACAATGGAAACATGAGGACTATTTATACAGGACTAGTGGGATCACATGACTAAAACAACCAATGAGGACAAGACACATGAAACAAGGGAACCAATCAGGATATGACACATAACTAAACCAACAAATAGGAACATAACACATGAGACTAGGGAAGCACATGACATGATCACATGATGGGAAGGGAATCACATGACAAGACCAGGAACTGAAACATGACTACAAAATTACAAAATAAAAGACATGATTTTGAAGTGAATGGGGACTAGGGCTGTCAAGCTCCAAAAATGACATTTAAGCTCCATTAAAGTACTATAAATGTAGTTAATCCATAGAAGTACAGAAGGGGGTCTGGAAGAAGCTAGATATTTGACTTCATAACGTGTTAAATAGGGATATTTTTCTTACGTAAACCCATCGATTCGCTTCAGAAGGTCTTTATTAAACCCACCGGAGCCTTGTGGAGTACTTTTATGATGAATGGATGCACTTTTTGGCCTTCAAATTTTGGGCTGCCATTCACTGCCATTATAAAACATATTGAATGTGGAAAAGAGCAAGACAAAACATGTGCAAATGATAACCTTTCACTCTATTGCGGTTAAACTTGCAATTGATCTGCAAATCACATGTGTGCCGAACAGTGGGGCCTGGTCCGTACTTTAATCCCTACTTTAATGTCACTTTTGATTCATTTAATGCATCCTTGCTTAAATAAAAATGCAATAATATAATTAAATAATAAAAGTACAAAACAGATCCTTTAATGATTATCTCTCCTGGAATTTATGTAGTCGACTTTGCCTTATTAAATTACAGTTTCATTCACCTGAAGAAACCTCAGGTTTCCTGCTCAACCACCAGGACACAACATCCCATAATACATTCACAACATTAATGCTCAGAGCAAACAGTAGAGCGTTCAAATGTCTGTTTGACGTATGCGTGCGTGTCTTCTTCTTTCTTTGTCGTGTTCTAGGAAAAAGGCTCTTTCTTGAGTTCCAGGAAAGCGTTTTTCTTTGACATCTGTTGTTTTGTGAAGGTAATCTATTGTCGTGTCTCTTTGTCTTTGTGCAGGGACCCCTTGAGAAGAGCAATGAGTTCGGGATTTTGTTCAGACATGCCTATTCTGTGACAGGCCTGGAGCTGGTGAGGGGAAATTGCTTACCTTGATTGTTTTTTTCTTCTCTCTCTGTCTTAGTCAAACCGACTCCTGATTTATGTTTCATCTGTGTTTTTAAACACTCCACCAGAGGGTGCCATCAGCTTAAAGTACTAAAATGTACTGTATATCTGGAATTGCACACTGCTACCCAGCTAACAAAAATAATGTACCCTACCCATTAGGTTATGAAAACTTTATTTCTGATTTTTCATGTTTTTAAAAAAGTATTTCTTGGTTATGTGACCATTAAAGGTAGTCTAGGCATTTGTGGAGAGGCTAGCAACAGCGAGCTAGCTTTGAAAGCATGAGATCCCACCCTCACTTCAGAGCGTCTAAAGCCATGTCTCCTTCAAAACACATGAACACACACAGAAGGGAGCAAACAAAAGCGTCACGAGAGACGGCGTGAAACTACCTCATGTCCCAAAGCACATAACATTACAATAATAATGAGCATAAACAACTTAAAGAGCACTGACCTGTACCACCCAAGCCTGCAGCACTCCTCTCAGAAACTGAAGCCTCCGCGTCTCGATCGCCCCCCGGTGGCCGGTCCCAGTATAGGTCATAACCCCTGCCCCTCCGTGTTTTCTAATCTAATGGACTATCAAATTACACTTCAAATACTTTTTTCCCACAGTTGGTTTCTGTCATTGTAGGCAGTTTTTATCACAATGATTTCATTTCAAGTGTTCGTTTTTTAAATGAGTTAAGTTTTATTTGATGCTATAAAAACGAGAGGTGTGACGTCTTAATTGACAGCTGAGATTGACGGCTTTTCTGAGTGAAGTTGTCACTGAGGCACTGACTTTTTGGGGGATTTTTGGGAGGAGATTGGAGCTTTAGCTTTAATTTCTTAGTTTTAATAACTGTTTATTTCACACTGACATAATTAATTGTTCTGCATCTGCGAGAGTGTGGGCGGGATTTTGATATCGCGCCTCTACTTCCTGCTCTCTACTGCCCAGACACGGTCCCAAATCTCCGCAAGATGTCAGCGCCATATCTGGACTTCCGGAGGGTCAATAACTTCAGCGGAAGAGAATGAAGTCGTGTCATCCATATTTTATTACGGTCTATGGTTCCACCTATCTGCTGCAGATTCATTTCATAAATTCAACTCACGAACCGCTCCCCACTGTGCACACTCACACACACACACACACACACACACACACACACACACACACACACACACACACACACACACACACACACACACACACACACACACACACACACACACACACGTTGTGTTTCCATGTTTTATGGGGACATTCCATAGGCGTAATGCATTTTATACTGTACAAACCGTATTTTCTATCCCCCTACACTGCCCCTAAACCTACCCATCACAGGAGACATGCTGCATTTTTACATTTTCAAAAACATCAATTAATGTGATTATGACCTGTTTTCCTGATGGGGACCAAAAATGTCCCCACAAGGACATGGATTTTGGATATTGCCATCTTTGTGGGGACATTTTGTCCCCACACCGTAGGGATTACCAGTCCACACACACACACACACACACACACAAACACAAACACACACACACACACACACACACACACGTTGTGTTTCCATGTTTTATGGGGACATTCCATAGGCGTAATGCATTTTATACTTTACAAACCGTATTTTCTATCCCCCTACACTGCCCCTAAACCTACCCATCACACACACACACACACACACACACACACACACACACACACACACACACACACACACACACACACACTGCCCCTGCCCCTAAACCTACCCATCACAGGAGACATGCTGCATTTTTACATTTTAATAAAACATCACTTAGTGTGATTTATGACCTGTTTTCCTCATGGGGACCAAAAAATGTCCCCACAAGGACAA
>CM040911.1:43046378-43161378 GCA_023029165.1 Gobiocypris rarus
CAAGCTGCAATCTCATTGGCTCGTTGGCTTTATGCCATTTCCGTGAGTCAAGATGCACGGCTTTATATCAGTCCACCGGGAAAAGGATGTTTACAGCTTCCCAGACGGCAATAAACACTTTGAATGAAGAACTATTCACTGTATATAAATATATTTTTTACGTTTTTGAAAGAAGAAAACTATTTATTAAATTACATTTTTAAATATAATCAAATAAATAGTTTTCTTCTTTCAAAAACGGTAATATTGTGAAATATTTGTACAATTTAAATATAACTGTTTTCTCTGTGAATATATTGTTAAAATGTAATTTATATTTGTGTGATCGAAGCTGTATTTTCAGCATCATTACTCCAGTGTTCAGAGTCACATGATCCTTCAGAAATCAGTATAATACTAGGATTTGATGCTCAAAAAACATTTCTGATTATTATGGTTTGGGATCAGTAAGATTTAAAATACATAAATAAACGAATAATACTTTTTTAATTCAGCAGGCATCTATTAAATTATTCAAAAGTGACAATAAAGACATTTAGAATGTTACAAAAGATTCTATTTCTAATAAGCGCAGTTCTTTTTTTGAACATTCTATTCATGAAAGAATCCTAGTATTATACTGATTTCTGAAGGGTCATGTGACTCTGAACACTGGAGTAATGATGCTGAAAATTCAGCTTCGATCACACAAATATAAATGACATTTTAACAATATATTCACAGAGAAAACAGTTATATTTAAATTGTACAAATATTTCACAATATTACTGTTTTTACTGTATTTTGATCATATAAATGAAGATCCGGTGTACAAAAGAGACTTTAAATACTCATAGATACTCCAAACTTTTCTTTCAGTAGTGAATATATTACATAAAAAGAGTTTCTGAGATCATTCTGGCATGATTTGAGTATATTAGAGTCTTTCTGAAGTAGATTTTGTGCTTGTGTCTGGTGTTTGTGTGATCAGGCGCGATCCGAGCGTGATTTCCTCTCCTCTCGGGACATGTCTCTGCTCAGTCCGGTGCTCAGCACCATTAAAGACCTTGGTTATGTCCCGCGGCGGGAGCTTGTGTTGCGCGGTCGCCTGGCACCAGGTCATTACATCATCATTCCCACCACTGCAGAGACCAATCAGATGGGAGAATTCCTCCTGAGAGTCCTGACCGAGAAAGGAAACAACACCAAGTAAGTGATGCTCAGCCATATGCAAGGAAATCATGATCTCTTGAATATCTCAATTCATAGCAGTGGGGTTAAATGGAGAGTGAATGGATATAATACAATATAATACTACAGTACCTCGAAGGTAATTCCCTTCCCGAATACTTCTAATACAATTCAATACTTTGAGGAGTTCCTAAAGTATGGTGGCGGTGTCCCGTCGAGAAGCTGCTTTCACTACCTCAAACCACACGTGAGCACCAGGTCTTTAGCATCCATACACTCTCACAGATGCATGTAAATCTTACAGTTGAGTGAAAATCAACGTCACTCAAGTCATTTGCTCTGGTGATTGGTTTGTAATGATATCATATTCACCATCTCAAACATATTCATCATTTTCAACATCTTCAAAATCCATATTTTGATCGCTGACAGCTTCTTCATCAGATCCTCCATCAGGGACAGTGACACTCATATTTGCTCTGCAGTAAATCGCTGAGCCATATCAGGTTTTGCTGATGATACTTCCTGTTCTTTTGTCTTCTGCCTGCGCTAACTATGGGCCCTATTTTAACGATCTTAACGCATCTACTGAAGCACACGGCGCAAGTGCACTTAGGGCGTGTCCGAATCCACTTTTAGTTTAACAACAAGTAAAAATGGTCGGCGCCCGGCACATGGTCCACAGAAGGGTTGTACCTATTCTCTTAATGAGTCATGGGTGTGTTTGGGGCATCACGTGCAATAAAGCAATCAGAATCTCACCTCCCATTCCCTTTAAAAGCCTTGCACCATGGCTGATTCAGGGCCGGCCCGCGGAATAGGCGGAATAGGCAAATGCTAGGGGCGACACTCGTCCATAGAGGCGCCAAAATGAGTGATTTTTCCGGTTTTATAACTGGTACTATTTTATTAATATTCATTCGAAATATTACCAAAAACAAACAACAACAAAAAAAACCCGCCCAGCCAGTGCATTAGTGCGTCAGATATAGAACGCGCGATCAGTTTAACGTAGGGAATGTGTTGTGTCCTCGCCTCGCCTCTCGCGCATCTAATGTAGACAGGATTGCTTTCGTTTTTTAGGGTGCTTGGTCGCTCGCGTCAGACAGTGAAAGTTGCCTGATTATTTATGACGGATGGCCGAATTCAGTGTCAAAAAGACAGACGCCCTCTGATGCAGGGAAGATACGGAATAAAGGGATAAAGACAGAGGGAAAGTGATGAATGAACAGTTTATCTAATTGCATTGTAAAATACAAATGATCGCTAATTAATTCCAGTTTAAGAGTGAAACGTCACTTCATCATTGTGTATCAGACATTGCCAACTTGTGTAATAAAGGTGAATTGCACTTATTCAGTCATCAAAGATTAAATTATTGGTGTGTAGAAAAATGTACTTTTACACACCTTAGGTCGTTAGCGACCCTACACAATTTTACAAAAAATGAATGTGAAAACAGGCATGAATGAGGTGGGTAGTGAATGACGTACAGGGTCACTAAAGACCTGTGGTGTGCGTTTAAGGGTTAAAACACCAATAATCTGGGTTTTATTTACAGTGTAATAAATCACAGCATTGCCTAAATCTACTGTATATACGTGTGTGTTTGCAGAGCTGCCGAGAGACCAGGAATAGACGGCAACTCACCTACACCGGTAAAACAGACGCTTATCTAGCTTTGATCATTTATGATCACTGGGTTCATTTTTAATAATTTTTTTATGTGTGCAGCCGCTGTCTCCACGTCTCGCAGGTCTGCCGTCTGTAAACGAAGCCAAAGATCTCTTCTTGAAACACTGTGTCAAGGTAAAAGCCTGTTATTTGTTCATTGTGCATGTATTGTCCTATACACACAGTATGTTGATATGTGTTGTCTGTGTAGGGCTCTTACTGTAGGCCACTGGATCTGCATAACCTGCTGACTGAAGCCATCGCAAAGGGAGGTGAGAAAATGCTTATTCAAATTATGCTTTTCATCTATTTACTTCTTTATTTCTACATTTGCATTTCAATGCAAAACAGTCTGTGCAGGAGAAGTAGTGTTTACTGTTCCTCTCTAATGCCGTTATAATGCAATTCTTTTCATTTGTTCTGCAAGCAAGTTGAAACCCATACGGGAAGTGATGTGTTAACCAGTGAGGAAGTGTGTTACTTTGTTGAGGTTGTTTCTTGTTTTCTGTCCGGTCAGTCTTTGCAGGTAGTGAGAAGAAGCTGAGTTTGGAGCATTGCAAGAGTTTTGTGGTGCTCATGGATGTATCCTGTATATCTAGTGCACTTATTTTAATATTTTGCTTTAATTTTTTTGTATTTTCATTAATATGAATTAAAATAGTTCAAATATTTTTTTAGTAATTTCATTATGTTCTTTTGCCACTTGATTAGTTTGAGGTTTTTTTATTTTTATTTCCAGTTAATAAATTTACTGCTTTAACTTAAAGGGATAGTTCAACCAAAAATGAAATTTATCCCATAATTTACACCCCTCAAGCCATCCTAGGTGTGTATGACTTTCTTGTTTCAGACGAATACAATCAGAGTTATATTAAAAAATACCCTGGCTCTTCCAAGCCTATAATGGCAGTGAATGGAGGATGAGATTTTGAAGCCCAAAAAAGTGCATCCATCCATAATAAAAGTAATCCAGTTAATAAAGGCCTTCTGAAGCTAAGCCATGCGTTCTTGTAAGAAAAATATCTATAATTATAGTGCATCCGTACAATCCACATTTTGTTATAGCCTTATTCCAAAATTTATTACATTTATGATTTTCCTCCAAATTAAAGATGAAGTTCAGATGACAGAGCAAAACAACGGTCACGAATTAGAAGTCTAAAATGAGAATTTTTAAAGAGAAATGTGGGAGGAGCTTGAGTTTGTTGTCCAACCCTCATTGTTTGAAGCGCGAGAGGCGTCTAGCACCCCATAATGCAATGTTCTGACTTGATCCTCCATTTCTAGTGTAATGAATATTCCGTCAATAATATGCACTGATTATCTCTATCGGACTACCAAAAGTTAAAACGTTTCCACAAAAATATGAAGCAGCACAACTGTTTTCAACATTGATAATAATCATAAATGTTTCTTGGGCATCAAATCATCATATCAGAATGATTTCTGAAGGATCATGTGACACTGAAGACTGCAGTAATGATGCTGAAAATTCACAGGAATAAATTACATTTTAAATATATTCAAGTGGAAAACACTTGCTTTAGATGTGTAATAATATTTCACTGTTTTACTGTATTTTTGATCAAATAAACGCAGTCTTGGTGAGCAGAAGAAACTTCTTTCAAAAACATTAACAAATCTGAATTATTCCAAACTTTTGACCAATAGTGTAGCGTGTTCGTCTCACATTCTATATCTAAGAATAGTACGGCGTGTATATATGCTAGTCTAGTACTCCATTCTCAGCATAGCCCATGTCTTATCTCAGTTGCCCCGGGCACATCTGGGTGTGTGAGGTATTTTATGGTGCAATGCAATTCAAAAGAATGTATAAGATTGGGTGGAGATTGGAATGTCACCTTAACTGCACCAATCAGAGCCAAGGAATGGGCCGACTCGACTTGACAGAGTTCCAGGCATTGTGGGAAAAACTCAGGAAGTGGACGGTGAGGATATTTGCATGTTTTAATGTATGTAGGGAGTGTTTGATTACGCTGAGGTGAAGGTTAGTGTATTCATGTCACTTGACAAATGACATCATTGTTAGAACATTTTAAAACAATTCTAAAAATGACAATTATTTACCCTAATGAACTATAAGGGTGCATTAGTGCCTGTCTACTTTTTCAGCGCCATTGGTTCCGGAAGTATTTTTTCCATTCATTTCTCCCTTAGGGATTTCAAAAAGGTCTTTGTTGAAAAAAAGCCATGAAGCAAGCCAATCAGAAAAGAGGTGAATCACAACACTACAAACTTTGATTTGAAAGAAGACAGAAGACTGTGAGCTTAACGGCTTTAGTGAGGGAAAGAACTACAATCCCATGATGCATTGCGGACAGCGTAATCAATATAATATTAAAATATAAATAAATATAATATAGAAATATAAAACTACTCATTTAAAAACATTATATTTTAAGTTTCTTGCTAAATATGCATATATATTTAAATATTTAAGTATTTTGAGAGCTTAGAAAAACCGGCTTGGCTACGTCATTCGCGGTGCTTCATGGGAGTGGGCGTGGCTGACGTGATCTTTTGGTTCTCTGATTGGTGGAATTGTGTACAGCATCATGGGTAATGTAGTTTTTCACCAAGAATTCCGCTGTTAAACACTATTATGTTAAAACTAAGTTGAGATAATGATTAGCATCCTCGGAGCTCACAGTAAGGCTGTCTTTAAAGCTATCATTCAAAATCAATTTCCCTTTGGAGAAAATGAATGGAGATTTTACTTCCGGAACCCGACTGTTGCACTCTATTGCTTCAAGGAATGGATTAATATTCATTACTGAATCAGATAAAGATTATTAACCCTTTTGTATGTGTTATTGTAGGGTATTTTTATGACATTTGACAAAAACAAGAACCAAGCGCTGGATTATCAAGAAATCTCCCCCGCTCTGTTAGCAGCAGGTGAGACCTATGACACACACTTACTCACACACACATATACATATGAGCAGTGCAAGTATGAGCACGCACACACACACACACACCCTAACAAGCAAATGAGCTCATTGACGCAACAGTTCGTTTATTGAGAATGAACACACACACACACACACAGGCACATAATCTATTACTCAGACACTACTAGTGAAACGCTCTCCCACACATGTCATGTTGTAACACACCCAGCTTTCAGAAGAGAAACCTGTTCATTCATCTGTCATGCTGAGAAGGAATGTTGTGTGGGCTGATCAGGTTGATCTGTGCTCGTCTGCTCTGGTCTGCAGGCATACAGGTGGATGAGTTCATACTGCAGCTCATCGGCCTGCGCTACACGGAGCCAGATATGACCGTCAGCTTCCCGGGATTCCTCTTCCTGCTCATGAAACTGGACTGCATGATGCGTAAGACGGCAGAAGTTTGAATTATTGTAACAGTTATTGCAAAATAGTGTTTGGAGAAAGTTCACCTAAAAATGCATTTTATCCTGTTCCAAATGCATATGAGTTTCTTTATTACATGGAGCACAAAAGGAGTTTTTAAATAATATTTTTGGTCATTATGTAAAAAAAACAGACAGGTATTCCTCAAAAAATCAAGACACATGGGTTATTATTCAGTCTCTTCCAAATTCCATACGTTTCCATACATAGTTGCGAATTTAACTTGTGTGCAAAATTTAAATATTACATAAACACAAAGCGAGTATAGGCCTGAAGCAGAGTTTCCATTCCATGTGTTCAAGAGAACAAAATCGCCACTTCCTGGGAAAATGGTGCAAAAGATCTGTAATAAAAATGGACGTTTCTGCAATCGGGAACACTGTAAAACCCTTTGAGCTAACTTAAAATAATAAGGCAACTTATCGCATTCAACTTTTTTAAGTTAACTCAACTAATCCACTAAAGTCAACTTAAACACTTCTGTTTTTAAGTTGACTTTAAAATGGAGCCAATTAGTTGAGTTCACTTAAAAATTTGAGTGCGATAGACTGTGCCTTATTGTTTCAAGTTGACAAGAAGTTTTAAGTTCAAAAGATTACCTGGTACTCATTAGATGAACAAAAGTATTTAAGATGATTTTAACTGGAGCAAATTAGTTGAGTTCACTTTTAGGGCCATATTTTAACGATCTGAAACGCAAGTAACTTTGTGGGCGGGTCTCGGCGCTGTTGCTATTTTCCCGGCGGGATAAATGGCTCTTGCGCCCGGCACAAATCTAAAATGGGTTGGTCTGAAGTAGCTTCATTATTCATAGGTGTGGTTTGGGCATAACGTGAATAAACCAATCAGAGCGTCATCCAACATTCCCTTTAAAAGCAGGTGCGCAAGTTCCATTACGGATTGCTATTATTATGGCGTATTTACCAGGCGCATGCCAGGAGCGGTTCACAGCCGAGGAGACTGATGTTCTTGTAAGCCTGAATAATTTGTAAGCTAGATTTATGCCTATTTTTTCACATCTTCGTGGCACACCACAATGATTTCCGTCATCTCATGTGTTCATATTTTTTTAGTGTAACAATTTATGATTTGCAAAAATAACTGTTGCATCTGTGTAGATTACATGAGCAAAGTGTATGCGCGTTGTGCACGCTATACATTATGGTCAAGCATGCACCCTTAAAATAGCATAATGAACAACGCGCAACGCGCCACTGACTTTAGACTAGGTTTTTTCTGGTCAGTGGCGCAATTGTTTAATGGAACAGCAAAATAGCACTAGGGATTGTTTGCGCGGAACACGCCTCCTTTTTGCGCTGAACCGAGCGCAAGTTCATTCACTAGTTTAGCGGCGTGCTTCTGTGGAGGAAAAAGCGGCTTTGCTTGGCGAGTGCAAAATAGGAATGACACATGCGTCGGTGTACAAAGTCAATTGCGCTGGGTGCAAGATAGGGCCCAAAAAGTTTAATGCAATAAGTTGCCTTATATTTTTAAGTTAGTTCAACTTAATTTTTTTATAGTGAAGAAACTCTTTCTGCGCCTACTTATACTATGTCCTAAAAGTATGTACTCTTTTTGTGAAGAGTATGCAAGCTTTGGGACATACTACTTCATCATCTATAACGGACTACGTCGCTAAGTTATGTGCATCCCGTCACCGTTTAAACTGCCCTGTCAATCATCGTCACAGTTCACATCCTCCACATTCAGTTTCATTTCCTTCCGTATCGAAATGTAGTAGCCCGTTGATCTGCCACATGTGGGTCATTAATGCAGAGACTCTCCTCGTGTGTTTGCAGTTTAAATATAATGATGCTTTTAAAAGTTAATGTCCAAACGTATCATTAGAAAAGTTCTCACTGCTGCTGCAGGTGAAATATAATGTGGATAACATTGAATAAATATATTTTCGTCAGGTTAAATACTGATAATTGATCACTCAAACCTTTTTATCAAAACTTCTCTACTTAACCGTTGGACATTCGTCATGTTTGTAGTTTTTTTAACAATTTTTATCCGCGTTTGTAGTTCTAATCGAATCCTCGTCCAACTCGCAATGGGTTCTGGGTAATAGTAAAGCATCCGGGTATCTTTGGAATACTCTTTTCAACATACTACGATTTGGGACGTATTAATTCTTTTTTCGATTACTATTTATTATGGATAGTGTGTGAATTGGGACGCAGGGTATAGCTCTTTTTCATCATAAATGAGTGTGTCTTAGAGCGCACAGACGACACGCAATAAACGCTGTTATCTGGCGTGCGGATGCTGGTGTTTGGGAATGCAATCATGTGAGACACTTCTGGGAGGGAGTTCAACCAAAACATTCTGATGAAAGAATTTCACTCAGGCACTTCAGGATGATCAAACCAACATTTGAGATGCTGCGATGCGATTGGTCCTTTGGTTAGTCCTGTTATCCAATCACAGCCTCTGTTGAGGTCACGTGAGAATTTTGTGGCGCATTGAGGGATTTATTCGTTAAACACGTTTCCAACATGTCTTCTTATTGGATAAAAAATGTATCTGCCTCATTTGAGCTCATAAACAGTTTAGGCGTTTCCATTCAGCGTTTTGTTTTTCACAATATCCCAAAATGTGCATAAAAATAGGTCTATGGAAACATACCTTGTTTTGCATGCTGTTTTTAATTGTGAAATTTAACAGTAATTGTTTCTGCACCAAATTGTTTTCAGTGCATGAATGGCATTTCATAAGAAACTTCTAAGCATTTATATAAAATAAAAATGGCATCGGCTATTTGCACTATACATTGTAAATAGCAACTAGATTCTGTTTATACACAAAGTAAAAAAAGCATATTTTCTCAGCAAGGATTTTATTTACACTATGTAAAAATAATATGCAATGTAAATTATATTTAAATGCTATTATACTTATAAGCAGTAGCAGATACTAATTTCTCCTCAGTGTTGTTGTACGTTAAACAGTATGCAATAATAACAGAGTGTAAATGATTATATTTATTAAAATTATTAAATGGATGGCGCCTTATTTGGGACAATATAGCCCTCCTTAAACCTACCTCTAACCTTTTTGTGATGGGAAAATCGGCAAAAGGCGGATTCAAACATGGTTTGATTGGCATCAAAACTTTGCGTCTATTTGCGACTATTGCTGCTGTTTACAATCCAGCGTCTTCCTTCATTTTTGTAATTTCAGACGGCAGTGGGCGGAGTTAGTGTAAATAGCCTCTGCTCGACAAGCTGGGCTATTAACAAGGTCTTTACAGTCCGAAATGTATTTTTGCGTTTTTGCGTATTCGTCATCCGTTGGCTCTAAATTGTCATAACCCCTCTCATAATGCTTGCTATGGATGCGAAAAACGCAGAAAATCGAATCTGAATTATTTTATGACGGACGAAGGTTTCGGAGGCAGTGTGTAAACGTGATTGACACATCGTGAGGTCGGATTTATTTTTTAACGCGTGAAAATTTCGAATGAGAATTTCAGACTTCAGGACCTTTAGTGTAAACAGACACTCATTTTCCATGCATAATATCAGAAAAAGACATTTGAAAAGAAGATAAAATAGTAAATATACTGTTTACAACACCTAAAAAGTATTTGGATTAGACTTAAGAATAAGCCACACTTTAAAGTGTCCATACCTTTGTGCGTCACTGTTGTTTGTGTGTGTGGTTGTCTTTGTTTTCAGGCAAGTTTCAGTCCTTTGATATGACAGGCATGGGAATGATTTCAGTGAACTGCAGACAGGTAAAAACATGAAACACATGAGAGCGTTGAGCATCTTCTCTCTCACACACACACACACACACTCAATATTTCATCCTCTGAACCTCTTTGATCTGCAATCTGTCTGATCCAAGCTTCCTAATTCTTCTTAACCATCTTTCTGCAACATGACTGACAGTTATTCAAGAGTCAGAGATCAATTTATCATCTTGTGAAAAATGTGATTCATTTACTGTGCGCCACATGAATATTCATGTTTTTTTCTCTTGATTTGTAGTTTCTGCACATGACCATGTACAACTGATTCCAGACCAGCTGCAGGAAGCAACACACATCTGCTTTAACCGTTCCTTATAAATGGATCGTTCCAGGACCGGTCAATACAGCGTTGCAGTCATGAAACAATACACACGGATATGATGCAGAACTACTGTATATATCACTGCACAGCACATAAAGAGCGCAAATATGAACGACTGAAAACATGATTTTACTGCTTCTAGTGGACAGATGCCACTAAATGAATTTGCTTAATAAAAATATTTCAATGAAAATTGGTGTAACATTTTTTAGTAATAATATAATAAAAAATATAATTTTATAACTGGTACTATTATTATTATATATTAATGTATTATTTTTTTTTTATATATTAATATAATTTTTTTTATTTTTTGATATGTAATAATAAATTAAACAAAAAAATGTAAGATAATTTACAAACGTTATTTATAATTAATATACCAAATATTTAAATATAATTATACATATATTAGAATTATAAATATTATAAATATTACACATATTATAGAAAATATATTTATAATAAATAAGTAATATTTTAATTTACATTAAGTAAATTAAGTACATTAAGTATTAAGGAAATGAAATGTCATTATTGAATTATATACATTATTTATTTATTAATTATATATATATATATATATATATATATATATATATATATATAAATTAAACTATATATGATTGAAATTAAAATATAATTGATATCCATAATTATATACACATAAAATAATGATGCAAATAATAAATATACATTCTGACATATATATTAGATTTTGTTGCTTTAAAGACAGCATGAAATGTAAGTTGTGATAGTCTTTTTTTGTGGCATGTATCCGCGTGAATCGGCTTCTCAAACAAGAACAAATGTGAGGGCGGGGCTTGATTTTGTCTCTCCGCCTCGCATTGTTGGATGGCTATGGTTTGCTATTGGTCGATCTCATGTGATTGACAGGTGTCCCGCCCTCACACCAGCGAACACATCATCAGAGAAGAGATTTCGCTGCACGAGAGAGGGGAAGTTATTTTCTGAGGAAATTATGAGGCACATGAATAAAAAAATGCTATGCACAGATAAATCATTTATAATAAATACCACAATATTCCATAAAAAACAGGAACTGTCGATTTCGATTGCATGCTGACTTTAAACGAAACTCACATGAATAACTGTGATCTTTGAATGCGTTGTTCCTCTTTCTCTGGAGACGTGTTCTGTTAATATTTATGACAGTGAGAACTTTTGAGAGCATACATGACTGGGAAAATATGCCTGATAATGGAATACGTGTGGACCGGATCAGTTCAGGAATCTTACATAAGCTTTGGGTCTGTAAAATGTCCCAGCTATGATTTTGACATGCTGCTGCTGCTGCTGCTTTGAATTGCAAAACAGTAAATGATTCAAATAAGCAACTGATTTGTATTTGGATATTACAGATAATAGAAAAGATTACCCATACTGTAAATAAAAATCAATGGCAATCATTGGGGTGGGTGTATGAGTTGATACAGTTTAATACTCTGGATTTGGGTATTATAAACTATGTAAACAACAGCGTATTGTCGATGCGCTCATCTGTCTGGTGTTGACCCACTTCACGTCCCCTTTGACAGACTCCATGAAATTTTAATGTTAGCTTTAAGCAGCTTATACTGCCAGAGAGACAGACCAGTTTCACCAGAATAAATTCAACTCGTACGCATTCATGTGATTCTTCCCCAAACAATGTGTGTCATTATAACTGTACACAGTGGAAATCAAATGAAGGTTAGGAAAACAACACAAGCGGCTGGTGAGTGTATCGTGGAAAGTGTATGAATAATAGATTCACTCTTTCTGTTTGTGTGAGTGTGTAAAGTTAGAAGATACAGGTTACACTGATGCACGAGACAAAAATAAGTGTCTTTACATTTACATCTTCTAAGCCCATTTCAATTAAGTTCAATTTAGTAGTAAACATAATAATATACACATCATATCAAATTAAAAAAAATTTAATTTCCATTACAATATGTAAATTAAATAAATATATAATATATATAAATTCTATATATAAATATAAAATATGTAAATATATATATATATATATATATATATATATATATATATATATATATATATATATATATATATATATATATATATATATACTATATATATAATTTATATAATTTACATTAAAATAAATTGTATAACATTTATATACATGTATAATATATATATATATATATATATATATATATATATATATAGAGAGAGAGAGAGAGAGAGATTATATATTATATGTATATGTATATAAATATGTAAATAGATAAATTCTATATATAAAGTGTATAATCAATACAATTTATATGTTTTATATGTATATTTATATGATTGTATATGTATAATTATGTATGTATATATATATATATATATATATATATATATATATATATATATATATATATAATACTAATTAAATTATATATAGTATAAATATTTATTTACATGTATAAAATGCATAATATATATATATATATATATATATATATATATATATATATATATATATATATATATATATATATATATATATATAAAAAATATATATATATATATATGGATGCAATTTCCATTCCATGTCATTTATTTATTCAAAATAAAGGGCATTTTTTCAAAGTCCTTTCAGAAAACCTTAATAGATTTCTGGTTCTGAACTCCACTGTGAATATTTTCATATAGCATGCATAAATGCACATTTTCTAAAAAATGCCATTGTCCAATCGCAGAAGCCCACCCAGCTCGTGGGTAGAGCTAAGATCGGATATCTTCTGAATAAGTAAACCGCTCTTTTAAATATTCATGAGTTTCCCGGGCCTACTACCTCCTCCTCAGTGGGAGCGGCGCGTCTCTCCTACTCCATTTTTTTGTCAGAAGGGTGGAGGAACGCACTTTCGGCGCGGATACTGACAGTCCACGCAGCGGATACTTCATACCGAGCAACAAAGACTTCGAGAGCGAATACTGCAGTCTGATTCCTTCTCGTATTCGGTTAGGAAGAGTCGACACAGTGCCCTTAGGGTTTCTGACATGGTAGATTATCACGCTGCCAATAATCAAACACATTATTCGTACGGCGGTCAACAGCAAACCTACATGGAGCAGGAGAACGATTGGGATCGGGACCTTCTACTGGACCCGGCCTGGGAGAAACAGCAGAGGAAGGTAAGAGGTTCTGACGGGAAAAGCTCGGGGGCCGCCGCAGGGGCCTGTATTACGAGCACGGGGAGAGATATGTGTGTGTATAACACGTTTTAGTCACGCACAGTGTGTCTTATTATCACCACACGGCGTTTATGCGCGCTTAGAATGTTAAAGTGTTTCGCGGGTTTCGAATGTTACAGTGTTACAATGTTTCAGTCGTGCTAGCGCGCGCGCGCGTGTGTGTGAGTGTGAGTGATACATTGTAACGGCTGAACCTGTTTTACCAGAGCGAGTTTCATTCGCGAGCCTCTGTTCTTTCTCAAAACGACATTTAGGCTCCTGGTTACAGCCAGACATCCGGATTTAAAATGGCAGTGGCTGTAGATATCACAGCACAGAAGCCTAAAATAGCTGCTGAAATGGTGTTTCTGGAGTTTATCTGCTGTTCTGGAGAGGAACGATAAGCTAAAAAGAAGAAAAAATGAACATGAGGCGCGTTTTCATTCTTAGTTCACTCCTTTTCCATGTTAAATCAGTGTGTGATCTGGTGTTTTTATGCTTATGAATTATTGTGGGGATTATCTCAGGGGTTGAATGACTTTTTTTGGGGGGTGTGTGTCTTTCGGGCCAAAGACAGGCTTGACTGATTTGCCTCCTTGTGTGTGACAGACAGGATTTCGGATAGAGTTGGAGAAAGGAAGGTCAAAGTTTGATTGGATAAATAATCAATTATTAACCCACCCGAGCCCCTTAAGCAAACGCACACAGAAATATATCACATATATATAGACTCAGTCACTGGCCTTCAGACCCCAGAGGTATGACGGACCCATAACTGGGGCATTTATTTGATACATGCGAGTGAAGGAGGAGATTGACTGAATTCTTGTGCACCCCTCCCCCTTTTTGTACTTGGTTTGTTACACTTGTGAGGCCAAATTTCAAAGTCGGATTTCTAGAAAACAGTGGCTTTGTGATATATATATATATATATATATATATATATATATATATATATATATATATATATATATATATATATATATATATATATATATATATATATATATATATATACTGTATAATCTTATATATACTGTATAATACTGTAAACTTCACCAAATTGTCAATGACTATTGCTATAATCATATTCCCTGTCAGATATCATTAAAATAGGATATCTCTTTGACAGCACTTTATATATATATATATATATATATATATATATATATATATATATATATATATATATATATATATATATATATATATATATATATATATATATATATATATATATATATATATATATATATTAGGGCTGTAGCTATCGATTCTTTTAGTAATCGAGTATTCTACCGTTTATTCCATCGATTAATCGTAATCGGATAATAATTACTTTTTCTTTATTAAAGAGCAATACTAAATATATAAGAGAAAATAAGACAGGTACCTTAAAATTAACATCTAATTTGTTTTCTTTTAGAAAAATAAAGTTTTATTGCTGAAATTGCATACATAATAACCCATGTTCACATATTTTCAGTGAAAATGACCCATTTTAATGCATTCAATTGCCACATTATAAAAATCTATTTCAAATTAGTTTAAAAGTTCAGTCTTAAACTAAACCTATAACCAATAAACCAAAATAATATTAATATTAATAGCAATAATGCCTAAACATTGCATGTATGTTTAAAGCTTAACTTTAAAGTTTCAGCTTCAGTTCAGGCATGACAAGCCTTTACTGTCTTCTGAAAGCTGTGTGGCTTTTGTAAGAAGCAAAAAATATTGGACAGGAAGGTAACTTGAAATAAGAACAAGAGTACAGATGGTCATACTAGAGATGCGGATAACTTCACCGAATTCACTGTTAAAAACAAACCATCCATCCGCACCCGATCGTCATAAACTCAAATCCTCAGTGTAAACGCGATGCTACCGTCACATTTTAGCTACACTGAAGTAGGTTGCTTTAAAACAAATCTTCTTTGGCGAAATTACACGTTTTAAATAACCCAAACGGGTTGACACCTCTACATCACCTCGCAAACGCGAGAGATGAGTTTGTGTTTAATTCAGATAAAGTAGCCTTCATCGCACATACAGATCTACATTTTGAGCTAATCATATTCATCACTGTAACACAGCTTGTTTGATTAAGTTAGTAGCTATAAATATAGCTCGTATCTCCTCAGCTGCCGCGCGAACTGCCGCAAATGAAGCCTAAATGTTCAGTGTTGTATCCTGAAGCTCAACACACAGTTGTCTTCATTTAAAAATAGCGAGACTAAATGATATTAGCAGTGCTGATGCCAGTCTCTCTCGCACTGCGGTCTTTGATCTCGCCATGAGCTAAAAACGAAAGTGTTGAAAGAAATGAGTTCCGCGTCTTAATTAAAATCAACACATCAATGATTTCTCTCATCCACCCACCCGCAATTTTTGGGATGTTTGCCCACCTGAAACGCGGATTTAACCGCAATCCGCGCATACTCCGAGTCCTTATACACAAAAAAAAAAATTCTGCAACATCCGTGTGTAGTTAAATGAACTAAACGAAGCATCGAGGATTTTTTCAATTAGAGTAACTCGAGTTACTCAAGGAATCGTTTCAGCCCTAATATATATATATATATATATAAACCTAGTCATAAAGAAGAAATCTGGTTGGTTGACATTTTTGGAAGGTGGAGTTTTAGAGAGTGGTTGAGGAATGGGGTTGAGCTAATTAATCATTTTTGGTATTGCATACTAGCATACTGCTCTTATTAGTAGTATGCAAAATATGCACAGTATGCATAGAAAACCCAGTTAACTTACTACTATTGGCAAACTTGTGCAGGACACAAAAGAGCACAGTGCATGGAAGACTGTATACAATTTTTTTTTTGACATTTTCCATTTCTAGTGTTTAAAATCTTAAATGTTAAAAGACATTGTTATGGTGTTATTAGGGATACCAATAGTCATATCGGTATCGGCCGATATATGAAAGCCGATAAATAGGACACTTCAAATGCGCACTGTTCGCTACTATGGTTTTGAATTGCTTGAAATATGATTGGAATCACTTCAAAAAAAAAACTGTAAAGTGCAACCTGTGTATAAGCTACATAAAAATAGAAAATTGGATTTAGGTTTGTTGTACAACATATCGGTTATCGGCTTTCAAATATAAAGAGTTATCAGTTATCGGTATTGGCAAAAATGTTCATATCGGTGCATCCCTAGGTGTTATTTTCTTAATTGGCTTAATTATAATAAGTGCATAATTTCTGCACTACTAGTGAAAATTAGGCTTGCTGCGATAGTCTGTGTTACCGGTACTGAGGTTACATCACTCTCCCACCGTGGCACCACCGTCATTTTTTTTATAGCTAGTAATAAAATCATTTAGTTCAGTTAGAGAACAGACAATTAAAATCTGAACGTGTCTGCTTAATACAGTGTGAGCCGGACGAGAGTCACAGCACATCAGCAGTAGGAGTCTTATTTCACTTAAATTGGTGCTAATTCTAAGCCAAAATTAAGATGCGCAGAGCCGCGCGGTCGGTTCATTCACGTTGCGTGTCCACTGGCGCGTTTTCAGTTCATTCCTATGGAAGATTTTCATTGCATCGTGTGCATTTTACTTTTGGTTTAGAATTAGTGATTTAAAAGCCCCCGCCGTTGATACCGGTATTACCGGTGTTGTCACGTGTCGATTAAACAGTGGTAAAATGTACTCACAGCCACATCCCTAGTGAAAATAATTGTAAAAATAATCACTGTTATCAAACAAGTTTCCCACTCCGATTATCTGTTATTGGTTAGACAATCAGATCCCACCCTAAATGCATATCCCCAACCAAACATTTGCAGTTCATTTTGGTGCAAAAAGTGCGCACTTCTCCTTTAAGAACAGTATGATTCTAAATCTAAGATTTCTGCTTGTTTCTGGAAGTTCAGTGAACGTCACTCTGTTCTCGATTCATCATTGGTTGTAAAGTGACATCTCGGCTCTGGAATTTCTATTGCATGTTTATGTGGATGGATATTACAGACAGACCAAAGTTCACTTGTGATTACCAAACCAATGCATCCTTTATAAAACCCCACACTGAGTTTCATTACAGTCTCCATGCACCGCTGCCTATTCCGCTTGACCGAAACAAGGCGTGTGGAATTATACCGAAGTCATCCCCTTATCCGTGACAGACGTAAAATTACTCCCCAGCAAATGCCAAACGCCCTGTGACCGGCTAAGACTTGCCTCTCTGCTCCACCCAAAATGTCTAAAAGGTCATTGAAGTGTTTCAGTCTCCATTGAACAGCTTGTTTGGGCAGATATGAATTCAAATAAGACGCAGTGATTGAACTGGCTTGGTTCTTGTGTAGATAAGCACATATGAATCCAGTAGTGTATGATAAGAGAGGCGTCTGTGAACCAGCAGCACAGTTTGTGTTCTACAGGACCGGTTGTTTTGCAGTATTCTCAGACTTGCTTCTAGTGTGGCATTGTAAATGATATTTAGAATAAAAGATCACGATAACTTCAAATGTACAGTATCAGACGGGCTTTTTAAGGAAGCTGTCGGTTCTCGTTTCATTGCAGTTTATAGTAGGGATGCCTCATATATCGGCCACCATAACAGGTTTGGATGATATGTAAAAAAAATTATGTCATAGGCCCAATAAGAATATTTGTTCGACATATTAAAGCCGATAAATAATGGATTTTTTCCTTTAGGTGAGACACTTCAGATGTGCACTGTTTAACATGATAGTTTTGAATAGTTTGAAATATGATTGAAAAACGTAAAATTATAATAATAACATTAAAATTTGTGTGCTTGGGTCTGTTAATTCTTTCCCCGCCAAATTCTTTCCGTTATTTGTGAGAAAACACTTCCAGGCCAAACACATTTTCTGGGTTTCCTTGTTTTCACTGTTAGACGCTAGGGGGCGCTATTACGCATCTTCTGAATCAGTACTGAATCTCCAGATCAAAACACACACCAGTAAGACGGAGATTAATATAAAGGTTAATGAAGCGTTACACTCACTTATTCTGGAGGTGACGCCGGAACACGAATAGTTGGTTCCGATCCTTTTTTCAGGAGCAGCTTCTTAGCAAAACCTGCTTTATTCTGACCCTTGTTTATAATTATTCGGAATATTCCCTACGAAAACATAACTCAGCCACTGCGTCATCAGCCGTTGGGACTTAGGAACATCAGAATGACTGCTGTGTTCATTATTACACCCAAGAACAGAACACCACAATCTCTTAGATGTCATTCTGCTGATGACATACAATGATGACAGCTCGCTCAGGGCGGGTCTGTGTTGAAACGCTGCTGTCAATCAACAATCGTGGGCGGGGCATCCGATCGTGTGACGTCACACACCAGACGGCTCGATTTGAGACAGGGGAAAACATCAGGAGATTAAAAAAAACACTGGATGGATTTTTATCATTATAAGATGGCACTACCAACACATTTCTGTACAACCAACTTGTAAAAGTGCATGACCCCTTTAATGGTGAGACTTGTAATCAGGCTCTCAAAAATTATAAAAAAATTTGGATTTAGATTTATCGGCCAATATATCGGTCATCGGCTTTCAAATATAAAGAATTATCGATTTTGGTATTGGACAATTTTTTTATATCGGTGCATTACTTGTATATATAGCTGGGATCGTTCCTTCAATTTATCATGGCTTTTGTATAGTTTAAAAGCGGGATGCATGAACCGATTATGAACATTTTGGCCGATAACCGATAATTCGTTATATTTGAAAGCCAATAACCGATATATTGGCCGATAAATATATATATTTTATACATGTAACAAGCCTAATTACAAAAACAAAAGTCTCACCATTAAAAGCCATCTCCAAAGCACACAAATAAAATGATGTTTATTATAATTTTATGTAGCTTATGACAGATTTGCGCTTCACATGTTTCCTTTTTTGAAGCAATTCCATTCAGACTGGATGGTCTCATATTTCAAGCTATTTAAAATCATCATGTTGAACAGTGCACAATCGAAGTGTCTCAGCTTTAATATATCAGACAATTTTTTTTAACAATAATATAAAAAATGTACATATATCGGCCGATACCGATATGATGACCGATATATATAGTGCATCCCTAGTTTTAAACAACCTCCAGTAGCCTTTTCTACTCCTGTACTCCCATCAAACATTTCCAGATGTCTATGATGAGCATAGATGTCTGTATATTATAAACAGATGATTTGTGAATGAACCGCATTCTAAACTGCCACCAAATTGTCATGTTGCTTGCCAACAGTAAACCGACTCTATTACTTGGTGTAAGAATAGATTTTTTGAATTTGATTATTTTAAATAAATGCAACTATTTGTTGTCTTTTATTACATTGATGTTCGCATCAAAAAAATAAAGCGCTTGAGGCTCAGTGTTTCAGTGATCTTTACCACAGTTCAGGACTTTAGCCTATAGGATTTAGACCTCATACATGTTGTAAATTCACTGTGATGCACAGCCTCGAGTGGCTTATTGCTTTATGGCACTGTTAGGGGTAACAAAATAAGGATTCCAGAAAACTAATAATGTAGGCCAAATAAAAAGCCTTGAGTCGTGAGACTTGAATGGAAGGGTGTTGTTTGTAGAGCGCTGTGGATTTGGTAGCGAGCTTGGCTCTGTATAAAGGTCTCTCTCTGAAAGGTCTTTCTCTGTCATTCGGTCTGTTTAAAGTGTTCCAGAACTGAAATGATCACAGCAGCAAGTGTAATTGAGTCACATGTTTCCAGACTGCAGACTCAAGCTACTGATCCAGAGGCCCGTTCCTCTATAAAACAGTGGGATTCGTTCTAAAAAGTTCAACACTTTGGCTCCGTTCCAAGCCCTAGTCGGCTGCTGTGTTGTCTAGTATCTGAAAACTAATAGACAGTTGACTTCTCAGGCAGTATGGTATCTGAAAGGTAACCTCATGAGTGACTATTTTTGGAACGCTCTACAAAAAGGTAACCTTCATGCGCGAGTCAATTTAACTCATTCAAATAAGTCTCATACAAATGTCATAGTTTGATTATTCTTGTACGTTTTAAAAGAAAGTACTTTTCGATTCTTGTCTCATCTAATTGAACGTGTTGCGTGCCATTTCTTGGTAATTATTTGTGAAATTTACTAGCAGTTTCACTTTTACCATAGTGCTCCAACAACAGACTTAACTCGAATTGATTTAGTGTTTGGCATTGTCATGTAAAAGAAATAAGGTAGTCTAATAAGTGTGAACATCCCTATAGCACACACACATATTGGGTAATTGGGTAAAAGTGTCTTTTGTTAGTGAACTTCTTTTTTTTGTCGCTACATTTTGGTATTTCTTATTGCAATGCATTATGGGACCCAAACGATGGTCAATGTCTTGTGGCCAGTCCTTCATGATTGATTTTAAAGGGAGATGGCGGGAGGGTTTGAGTTAATGAATAAACAGAAGTTGCAATTATATTGCATTTCAGTTTTAAGTTTCATAGGTAAGAGATGTGTGTTTAATTGTAGATCTGTTAGATGGAAGAAGAGATCACAAGTGATTTATTTTTAGTCCGTTTCTCCTCTACACATTGCTATATTTGGTGTGCCGGATGGCATCTTGCCGTATCACGGTAGCCTTGCCTCAGGGTCGCTGTCCTGTTTAGATGCTCTGGAGTTTGATTGGGCTCATTGATTGCGTTTTTTAATTGTTCTGAAGGTTATGCCTATATGTATTGTAACAAACTTGGTGATAAAGTTAATCCAGGATAGAGTTTGAGTTGAGAAATGCCAATTGTAAAAGCATTAAAAACAGAAAAGCATCTATTTAGTTAGAAATGAACTATTTTTATCCAACATTGAGTATTTTTGACGAAAATTCGCTTCACCCTGGTTCCCTTGATTAAAAAACCAGGAGGATTTTTTTCAGTGGCTTTTGGATTATTGCAGAAAATACACTCTGTGGCGAACCCAACCCAACTTTTCTGAACTTTGAAGCTTAAATACAATCATCAGAAGTCAAAAGCTAAATGTTGTACTTCAACTTCACAAGCTTCTGACAACTTTTTCAGTCTTGTAAAACAGTTTTAAAAAAACATTTTCCCTGAGTTAGAGTGCTATTATATACACAATGAGGCTGTGAAGTGTATAGTTTATAGTTTACCTGTTCGAATAATGACGTTTAATGTCCCGACTGCCTCTGTAGTCGCATTTAGACACTCATTAGCGAACGCATTTTTCAAGACAAACAAAAGCTCAATAAATGTGGATGTCTTGAGCTTATGCACTGTAAAAAAAAAGAGATAGGATTGGATGAAGTTTACAACATATGTGTTTTGTTAAATTAACTAATCAAAATAAGTTAAGCAATTTCAATTTATACAAGATTCAATGTAAAATCGTAAGTCAGTTTAATGTAAATTGTTAATAGTTGTACTTTTTAACTTAATTTAAGGCAGCAACTGAACTTTTTTACTTTTTTCTGACATTTTTACATTGTGTTAACCACAGACTTTATTTCAGGCATTTAACCAAACACCCATTTCCACTTCAGGGCATGCTAAAATACTTGGGTGACTGACATTTTACAGTGTCCTTATGACATATGTTACATGACCTTACCATAGTAATAACAGTAAATTATGCATATTTACATGCAACTAACCCTCAACCAATCCTACCCTAACCCTATAGTAAGTACATGTAGTTAATTAATATAACTCAGTACTTAAATATATAATTACACTGTAATATTGACACCTTAAAATAAATTGTAACCAATGCTTTTGTTTTGTACTACAAATCATCCCTGCAGAGCTCAATTTGTGCATCCTGTGTACTTGAGGCTTATTACACTATTGCATTGTTAAGTAAGCGATGAAACTGTTTGTATAGTTTTAAAGAGCTCTTTTGATTTGCTGACTGTGTAGAGCGTTTCAAAACAGTTTGTTTGCTGTATGCGGTTCGATTTCAGTTAAGATGCCTTTAAAGGAAGTTGCCTATACAGAGAGGCAGCTCGTTAGGCTTTGGAAAGGATCTAATATTCAGTGATTACAGATTACAGTAGGTCTGTGTTCACAGGTTTTTCTGTGTAACCGTGGAAAAAAAAAAGACTTTTGTTATAATTCATGAAGGCAATGCAGAATGTGTCCATAAAAGCAGTCGAGGCCCATCTCAGTGACTTTGGCTTGAGATGTAACTGTATTTGTCAGTTCAGTCGTTTAACACTCGCTCTTTCACATGCTTTGAGAGTGTCTGTTTCTCCGTTGTGGTTTAGTCTCGAGAGCATCACTGAAATTATTTTTGTCGCCATAAGTGTTTCACACCATGTTTTCAGCTAACAGAAGTACAGCGCAGAAGCTGCACCTCTATACGTGTGAGTTCCTGTAAAATTAGGCCTGAGTGCATGTCTGCTCTAATTATTTGTTAAAATACTTCATTGTTTGTACTTGCATATGCATGTTGATGACAAAAAAGTGCATTATAAAATCCCACTTCCTATGTTGTTTTTCCATGCACTATATCCGTTACATCTGAGGTGGAGTTCATGGAAATGAATCTAATGTGGCGATGGTATTTTTCTGAAAGGCAAACGGACCTCACTACAACCCGCCAAAATAAAGGCTTGGTTTAAAATTATGATAGATTATTACAGTACTTCTCAAAGTTTAAATAATAAAAATATATATATTTTTAAGGAATATTACATCACACAATTGTTCATTCATGTTTAATTTTAAACTGTACATACACTTTTACATTGAAGTTTAATATTTTCAGTTGATTACCACCATTTTTTTAATATAACAAATTGGCATTAAATCATAAAGCACAGAATCTAGAAAAAATTTAGTAGATCGCACAGAATTTCTGAAAAAATATTTTCACATTTTACAGGACACTATTATTTTTAAAAATGTAATAAATTATTAAATTAAAGTTTTATGAAAACAGAATTCCCCAAATTCCATTTTATTTTTTCCAAATTCCGTTTTTTCCTTTTAAATGTTTCCAGATTCATTTTTTTCTTCTGCTCTAGACTCTGATTTAATGGTTGTATTAAACGTTAGTAATCAAAAAGCATGTCTAATTAATTGAAATTATGAAACTTATACAATTGAACATCAATTTATTAACAGTTTAACAAAATAAAATATGGCCGTATGAAATTTTTATTTAAATTTTTATTGCATTTAATTTTTCCCAAATTCCGTTTTCCATTTGAATGTTTTTGTTTGTTTTGTTTTTCTTTCTGGATTTCTTTTCAATAATTTAAGTAAATATTAATAGCATGTCTAATTAATTGAATTCATAAGTGTAAAAACGTATCTTTATTTTCTTTTTTTTTTTTTACAATGATATGGCCTTATGAAATGTTTTAGTTTTTACAGAAATTCCGTGCTGTAATTTTTCTCGATTTATAATTGAATACAAATTAATTATCAAGCACGTGCTAGACATAAAACCTTTACAATTGATTTAATCTTCTAAAATAGTTTTAATAATTGTACCATTACTTTGACAGGTACATTTTTACTGTACAGTAGCAGTATATTTCTGTCACAATTTCTTCAAGTTAAGCCAAACTTTTATTTTGACAGGTTGTTGTCGTGAAGCCCTTTGTGTTTCTGTGTGGTCATGATAATGCTGTTGACGTGTTCATGTCCTCATACAGTGAGAGTGCTTCATTATGTGTACTGGACCATATCGCTCCATTCATTCACTCCGAATACGCAGACTTCATCATAACTTCGTCTGTTAGCAGTGTAATATTCACAGACACTAGTCCATATCCCGATCTGAATCAGTGCACAGCCCTAAATTCTGTATGACTGGATTCCATGATTCCGTCCGTGTTTTCCACATCACAGAAATCAGAGGGCCACACATCACATGGGCAGAAAGTCTACCGGACGACTGACGCAGGTATTGATATCAGGCACTAAGCAGTTTACGCTGATGGTGCAGCCCAGACTCGAGTGCGTCTTTTCCCAGAATGCAGCTTTGACCACTAAATCACTGAATGAAGAGCTTGACCGTGAGTCAGTGCATGCTGGGATAATTGAAGCGTGAACCGAAGCGCTGTGGTTACCCTGCAGTAATCCAATTTTGGCTTGTTCTAGTGGGCGTTTGGACCAGGTTCAGGTGTGTCCCAGTGAAAACAGTGAGTGGGAGTGGACGGAGATAAAGGCAGTTACGCTAAGAGGCATAATGAGGTCACGGAGGCCGTTGCATCACCTGACCTACTTCAGTCACGCCCAGCCGGAGAAGTGCTCTCAGTTAGGATAGAGTTTGCTCCTTCATAATGTGTTTTTAGATCATAACACAGAATATGTGGTTTAAATGTTTTATTATCACACATGTGCTATTTAATGTAAACCGAATAAACCAGTTACAGCCACTCGTTCTTCTTAATCATATTTTTTCAAGGAACCGCTCTCGAAACACTTCTAGCTCTCTGGTTCCTTGTATTGTTTAAAGAAAAACTAATAAAAACGTGGAAAAGTTAGGGAAATTTCTATAGAATGTGTTCTGTTAACAAAGGAAGCAACGTTGTCTTCGTCCTCCGGGAACTTGATTCATTAGAAAGCATTGAGACTCAAATTGCGGGACTCTTTTGACAATAACTAGGTTTTTTTTTCAATTATTAATGATTGGTAGGATCAATAAATATTCAGGTACATGACAACTAATAAAGTTCAACCTACTTCCTGTTTTACATCCTGGTTTTATCCGAGTGATGTTACATGTAAATGAGTTGTAATGTGTTTGCCGGTGGTCTGTGATGCGGGATGTGAAGTAGCTGTAAACGGGTGTTGTTGGAGATGGCGTTAAGCACTCAGTGGTCCCTCGTGAATCCGTGGAAGTGGAAACTTCAGGAACTGCTCCAGAGCTGTTCCCGCCCTGTCGCTCACTGTGGGCTGGCCGCTCGCGTCAGTGCATCCGATCGTGATGTCTCTTCACCAACCTGCTGCTGAATCAGACACTCGTGCTTTGGGAATTTAGATGTCATGTGTTCCCTGGGAGCCGTGTGATCATCCGTGATTAACAGCTGCAACCCACGGATATTATACCATAATATAAAATTTAAAACAAAAAAGATTATTTTAAACTTCATCATTTAAACTTGAAGTATTAAAATAACTAAAACTGAAATAAAAATCAATAAGCATCATGTATATATAAAACAAAAAGCTACCAATGAAAATGATAACTCTAAAATTACAGTGAAAACTAATTATAATAAATATTAGTAACGACTATAATAGTTTATCAAGGATGCTGGTTTGTTTGCTCCAAATGTACAGCCTGTCAAAAACATGTCCGGGTCAAATTTCATTCCAAAAATCAATTTCTAAAAAAAAAAATTTTCTTGTTTAAAAAAAAAGAAAAGTGAATTGAAACCTATTTTTGGACGTTGAGGTTTTGTTTAATGACTGTACAGCACATTTCCTCCCAAATTCTCTTAAATGTAATGTTTTTATCGGTTTTAAATGCTTTTTTTGTTTTAGTTCAAAATTCAATTTCTTCCATTTTATTTTTTCTGGATTTTTTTCTGGAACTCCATTTTAATGGTAAAATGACATTTTAGTGATCAAAAAGCATGTCTAATTAATTAAAATCATGAAAAATACAATTTGACAACAATTTATTAGAAGTTTTACAAAAAAGTACATGTTTCGTTTTATTTTTTCTCAAATTACGTTTTTTCTGTTTTAAGTGTTCTCGATTCCATTTTAATAGTTGAATTACATTTTATTAATAAAAAGGTCTAATTAATTAATAAAAACATTAATTTAAAAATAAAATAATTCCTTTAATTTCATTTTTATTATTTCAGAAATTCTGTGTATTTTAATTTTTTCTGGCACTCAAATGAAGGCATAACATATTACATGTATCTTATAATCATATGAAATTACACAAACTTTTATTTAAAAGAAATAAAGTTTTAATAATGTATTATTATTAGTGTTAGAATTATAACATTGAGAGAGATTCTACTGTACAGGTGATAAATTTGATATCCATATATCCACTTGACTGGAAAATATATCCATATATCCCTTGTGGAAATCATAGTGCCCTAGATCAGTAGAAATGCATGAATGCCAAAATGAAGTTAAAAATGGTAATAGTCAGTAAATTGGCTTCATTTTCTTAATGCAACCTTCATTCTTAGTTTTATGTGTAAATAAAATTGCATTATTTTTCGTGATTCGCTGTTCCTCCACCTTATCCTTGTCCTCTCTGATTATCTTGTTTATTTCCTGCATGTTCTTGTCCAGTTTTTGTTGCGAGATGCGCCGGACACTTTCACTGTCTGTTCTCTTCCCGTATAATGTCCTCTACTGCACTAAAAGCTCTTAAGTGCGTCGGCTCAGACAAAAGACTGACCTCTGAGAGGATTACAGCCTGGCTTCACCTAGTTTACCATCTGAACTATACGGTTTTGCATCACAGATGTTTTGATCCTTTAGCTCCGCGCCCTTTGTTTGCTTGGGTGGATCCTGGGGGCTGTTTATCACTTGCGGTAAAATCTTAATCAGACATTTCTGTTCTTTTAAACGGTGTTGGGCGAGGGGTACGTTAATAGTAATGTTACCCATCATAAAAGACACAGTCAGATGAATAGAGCACCAATAAACCCTGTCAGCGTGGCTGTTTAACGGGTGGCGCTTGCCCTGGGGGCGTCATAGTCTATTGTGATTGTGTCTCGCTGGTATTGTAAAACCAGACTTTTGACTATAGCCGCAATTTCTGGTCCAATTAGCAGATTATTCTGGTCAAGGCCTGTCCGCTTACGACAGAGAGAGACATGAAAGGGGTCATGACATAGATTTTTTTTTTTTTTTCTAGTTAATGTGCTCTGTTTTTGAGCAAAAAAAGTGGGAAAAATATTTTGATGGAATGATGCAGGATTTTTTTTTTAGGGCGGGTCCTTTAAAGCGCTATATGTGCTCAAGTGCTGCTGTTCTCAGCGCCGTCAAAATAAAAGTCTGCCGCATTGTCAAAATAAAAGTTTAATAAAAGTTTAAAATAAAAGAAACTTATCTGCCCATATTAAAAAAACACGCAACACGACGACACATCCAGTGTTGGCAAATGTCAGCCATTAAAGGGGTACGTCAGTGCTGGGAAGATGAATCTGTATTTAAACTGGGTCATTAATGTAGTAGAAATGTGAAATTATTTTTGAATTTGGTGCCTTCTAGACTGAGAAAACACAGAAAATGTATTTTTGTCTCATGGGGATGAAAGACAACAATTCCCAGAATGCACTGCTTCACTGCCCTACTCTAGGCACGGCTAGTCGGCTACTGGATTACTGGATCACTTGCCCACCGCGTTCATTTTCATAAAATCTGTTCAGTTAGAGACACTACAATTAAAAACTGAACGTGTCTGTTCGATATAATGCGAGTGAGCCGATTGAGCGTCACGGCACAAACACAGCAGGATCGGATTACATTCATCACATGAGCTGAGGTAATCGCGGGATTCACGGCTGCGGCTGCATTCACAGCGCGTGATCAGTCTGGCGCGTGTTCAGTTCATGTCTTTGGAAGCTTAACTTTCAAAGGAAGTTCATTTTAAAAGTTAAAACACTCACTTTGGTCTCCACCGCTCCGTTTACATGAATCTCCGCAGCTCCGCGAGCCGAGTGCTGTGAGTGTGATGTTGAAAACATGTGGAAATAGCGCCTCCTGCTGGCTGTAGTCTTTAGCCTCTAGCTAAATGTTTTTTTTCCAGAAATAAAATACATAATTATCTCGTCTCAGGGTCATATGAGGGGGGAACGTATGATAATTTGAATATACTCCTGGGTTTCTGCTGATACAAAGCTTAATGCTAATCGCTGAAGTAACCGAATTTAAGTGACCGAATGCCAGTGGGCGGGCCTATGATGCGATGATGTAAAACTTTGTCGATGTCTTGCTCTGGAGGCAGGCATATGCAAAGGTGTTTTGCTGGTGTCACGTCACAGATCCCACAATATCAAAACGAGACGTTATTGGAGCTTGATTAAATAAATGCCTTGTTTATAATGAGCAGGACTTTTTAAGCTCTGAAAACTTGCAGGATGTTTTAATGGTACGAAGAAAGACCTCTTATGTCAAAAGATCAAGGCAAATTTGAGTTCTCATTTCATGATATAAGAGTCGATGTTTCAGAAACGACAACCCAAATTCATTATGGAAAATGAAAGTTTATTTTTTTCTATTTTTGAAAATATGGTGAAAACATGAATTTGTATATTGATGTGTATATAGATAAAATGTGATGTTTTTACCTTGCGTGTGAAAGAAAAATCATGCAGTAGTTATTACAAGGCACAGAGAAGTACTGTCATCTGTTTTAAACAAATATGGCTGTTTAGCTCAGGAAGTCTATAAAACCTTCACCTTTGACCCTTGCGACGTGGCATATGGATTGGTTTGAGGCTGGATGTTGTCATGCTCTCTGCAGCCCACAGTTAAACACTCGAAAACCTGAAAACTTTCCCTCGTTCCTCAGTGCTGGAGCAGAACTGATGTGAAACCCACATATATGGCTGGGGTTTAGCTGCAGATGTGCATTCTTTTCCCAGTGAGATCTTAAAGCCAGCAGTTGCAAAACAAGAGGGAAGAATATTTTGCTTGCAATTTCAAAACAACTCTCGGCTCGCCCTGCACTGACCCCATACACTAAGGTCCCAGATGCTTTCAGGGCTCATTGCTCGTTACTCTGTCATGCTCAGGTTGGAAAGCGGAAGTTGTGGTTGATGCGGTTTCTGTTTTGTTTCCTCTAATGATGTGAACTCTGACTATTGATGTGTTTGAGGGAGCATCTGACCATGTACACCAACTATCTTGTGAGAAATGTTGTGTTAGTAATAGCATCAGTGACTCCTAATCATTATGGGGTCTTGGAGGAGTGTCTGTGCTATGAAACATCAGTGCTTTATATAACTCTGAAGTTATTCTAGGTAGGCCAGGGGTTGTTTTGTCAAAAGTTTGACAAATATCGATACTGAAATATCTGAAACGGTTCCAATACTCTTTTTCTGCAGAATCAATACACCGATACCAGCTGAACTTTCTCACTTTTCTCTCCCCGACGGAGAGTTGTCACACACTTGTCTAATTCACTCACTCGTCTCATTTGCTCCGGTTGAATAGTTCTTGTATTGCGCATGATTTTAGTATTGGCGCGTGCACCACATAAAGCCGCCGCTCAAACAGCTTGTGAGTGCAAAATTGAATCTTTTCGTAGATTATTGCACTTAAAACCTCAAATACATAAAAAAAATATGTCTGGTTAATATTGTCAGTTTGGGAACATAAATAGTTGAGAACGCATGTTGTGTAACAGTATATTGGATCTGTGCATAAACTCTTAAAGTGACAGTAGCATAATAAACCTGCTGCTGTCTGTCATGTTCATCAAAGAACAAAAGACAGGAAACAACTCACTGCTCTTGACTGCGTAACTTTTTAAATGTAAGCATTAATCAGTATTTACTTTCATTTCTGTATTATTTCTTACCTAACACTATGGTTATGGGGTGTGTGTGCACCATAACCGAAGCAAATATTTGCATCGCGTCACTCGCGCGAAGAGTGTTTTTTCGTCAGCAAACATGTTATAGATGACGAACCTGCTCTATACCTGTTGTGGAAGTCCCAAATATGCCAGAAAGCCAAATTCTGATGTGTCTTGGTTCACAGCAACATCCAGAGGCACACACAACTCAGTGAATTTCACCCGGTTCTCCAGGAACTGCGCCTGGATGACAGCCGCTTCCAGCGCTACTTGAGGATAACGGTTGCCCAGTTTGATAGGCTGTCAAACCGGACGTGTCAATAAGCTCTACACTGATTGGTTTGCGCAACAACGTGTCATGTGGATTTTTCCGCTCAAGTTGAATTTTTTTGCAATTTAAGGCGAATATCAAGTCCTCTTCACGCCTTTGCATTGACTTTGTATGCAATCTACTCGCGCAATTAATTAAAGTCACACACACCATTAGATTCACCTGAAAAACTGAACTCTATTGTATTTATTTGTGCTATCAATTGCAATTAGTTTATTTGTTATTATTTATTACTGACTGTTTACTTGTCTTTTTACTTGTCTTTTTGTGTAAATGTAATTCAGCAATTCAAATAGAGCTTCCTGTACTGTGTGTGAGTGATTACAACAAAATTACACAAATTATCAAAAAAATTTGATTTATTACCAATTAATCTTTATGGTGGTTTTCCCCGTGCTGTCGAATAGTGATATTTTTCAACGTGTCGTATAGAAGTTGTAAATTCCAGTATCGTGGCGACTAGTGTTGCATGATATACTAGAAAAGTATTGCGATACCCTGCTATTACAAACGGTACGATATGGAATTTTATTAGTACCGGTACTTTAAGAAGGACCGCGCGTTAATAAGAGCTGTATTTATTTGTGTCGATGAGTGACAGCAGGAGTCAGGACGTGTGTGCAGAGCTCTCCACCGGTCACTAAACAGGATGTTGTCTGCCTTTCAGACAACATGCGATTTTTTCAATGGTCAAAAATATGTCACAATGCACGTCCTGTGAGTATTCAGGTAAACACCGTCGGGGGTGTCTTTAGTGAACGTGTACAGTTGAGGTGATTGTATGCATGTTAAGCCGGATCTAATATTCTGTGTGTTTTAATGTTAATCAAACAACAATGAAAAATAGAAAACCACCCCATGACTGGCTAAATAATTTTAATATATTCATCATAGTTAATTTATTGAGTGAAGACTAAGCAGTTTATTTTATTTGATTATTTAGTTATTTCTTGACTTGCTATACTGTTAAATAGACCTATAGCTGAAAAATAAAGCACTGTTTTTGTCATATTGTTTGTAATTTGCATTTTTAGCTTATTTTTTTAAAACAAAGATAAATTTAAAAAAAATTGCAATAAGAAGAAATGGTCAAAAACCAGGGCAGGAACATGCTGGCCTGGATGTTCTAGATCCTGATGTTAATGGTAACTAGATTTTGGTGACTGGATGCTAAACAAAGACGTGTGAGTTTGAGAAGCCACAGCAGTTTCCTTCTATTGATAGCATCGTCTGCATTGTGGGGTTTGAGTCATTTTCGTCTTGCTGCGAAATCCACTTAAGAACCAGTTTTCTGAAAGCCAGCATGTGTGATCTTGATAGGAGAAATGCATTAGATTGTGCAATCAGGCATTTGAGCTCTTTTAGATCGGGTGGCTTTCAGTTGTGCGTGGAGAAGTGATGTCTCCATGCTGGCCCTAAATGGATAGTTCGCCCAAAAATAAAACTTGTCGTCATTTACTCACCTTCAAGATCTTTTTTTAGTGGAACTTAAAAGAAGCTATTTTGATGAGTAACCAAATGGTTTCTGGTCGCCATTGAATTCCATAGTATTTTTTTTTAATGGAAGTCAATGTGGACCAGCAGCTTTTAGTTACTCATTCTTCAAAATATCTTTTAAGTTCTACCGAACAAAGAACTTCAGGGTGAGTAAATAATGACAGAAGTTTTATTTTTGGGTGAACTGTCCCTTTAAGCCATCTTTCTGTAAGGTCTGTAATTGTCCACTTTGTCTCAGTGGTTGAAAAGACGCCGGTTTCATCCGTGATTGTTGACGCACATCTTTTCTGCTTGGGAGTTGGGTTTCATGGAAGCACAGCTCTGGAGTGGTCATGGTCGGATGTTCCCAGGCGTTTAAGTGTGTGGTTTCTCGACAGACCACAACAGACCCACCGAGAGCCTGTCACATGTCATGTGAGGAACCAATGAGAGCGGACCTGCAGTTCTCGGACGCACGACACAAATAACACCTCAATCTCAGGCCGGTACTGTCGGGATGAGCGTGCAGATGATCTCCGTTAGGGATGTCAAGTAGCAGTTATTCAGTGTCAAGGTGATGATAAAATAAAGAAAGAAGACTGTCCTTTGGTTTTGGGATTTTCTTTTTCTGAAAAGTACTACCATCCAAAAGTTTGGGGTCAGTAAGATGAAAAATTTTAATAATTATATTTTTGTTCAACAAGGATCAAAAGTGACAGTAAAGACATTTTTTATAATTTTACAAAATATTTCTATTTCAAATAAATGCTGTTCTTTTGAACTTTGTTCATCATAGAATCCTGGAAAAAAAATGAATCATGTTTTCCAAAAAATGGTTTCAACATTGATAATAATCATAAATGTCTCGAGCAGCAAATCATATGTGATGCGATCTGGGAAAACCCATCGGATGTTGCGCTGGAACATTTTCAGCTAGGTCGGAGAATAGGTTGAAAGTCAATTTTTTGTCAAAATTGGGTTTTCATTAAATTATTATTCTATAACATCATTTCTGAAAATGTCTTGGCAAAATTCACTTGTTTAGTGCAGAAAAAAAATAGCAATTTGTAGCGTCAAGAGTCTTTCTCTATTGTTTTAGAACACCCGTGATATGAACGATAAAAAACGATATGACCAATATCAAAAGCTGTAAAAGGTACATTTTCCATCATGTGATGGGTTTTCGTAGATCGCATATTATACTGATTTCTGAAGGGTCATGTGACTCTGAACACTGGAGTAATGATGCTGAAAATTCAGCATTGATCACACAAATATAAATTACATTTTAACAATATTCACAGAGAAAACACTTATTTTCAATGTTTAATAATACTTCACAATATTTATGTTTTTCCTGTATTTTTGATCAAATAAATGCATCTTTGATGAGTAGAACAGACCCTTTCAAAAACATTAAAAAGTCTTGCCAACCCCAAACTTTTCTCATTTTAAATTGAATGAACCTATTAACATAATGAATGTTGTCTTGAGTACTTAATATACCTCGCATTTAATTTAAAGTAAGCATTGTAAAAAACGTTGCATGCCATTTGGTAGTTTATTTGTCTATTTGTTTATTAAGTGTGTTAGCATGTTAATATTTTGTGAAATTGCATGGTGTTTGTAGTGACTGCTGACATTTTGGTTGTGACATTTGGTATAGATTTTTTTAATTTATTTTTATTTTGTGGTATGCCACCACATCTCTCTCTCTCTCTCTCTCTCTCTCTCTCTCTCTCTCTCTCTCTCTCTCACACACACACACACACACACACACACACACACACACACACACACACCCACACACACACTCACTCTTACACAACCTATTGAAGTGTGTAGAAACAGATGTGGGCAAAGCCACTTCACTGGCAGGAAAGATGGACTCACTCCGGTTTACTTCCGCCACAAACGCATGTCTTCATTTAGAACGAGCATGTGTGAGACCATGAGTGAACAAGTACACACACTGTTGAGTAATTTATAGCACAGAAAGACCTTGTCACACCTATTGTTAAAGATGATAATGCCATTGTGTGTGTGTGCGACCATGTGGCCTTTTATATCGGTAAACACAATCAGTGTGGGTTTGATTGGTATGTGTGTGTCAGACAAATTAAGGAGTGGACCAGTGAGCCCCTTGCACTGGAATGTGTGATTGTTGTAATTTTGTTGAGAGATTTTTTTAATTAGATCTTTTAGTCATTTTAGGACTTCAACTTTAACTAAATGAAAATTTGAAATGTTGCCCCTTCATGGCAACTAACTGAAATAAAAAATGTTAATGTATATTTTATGTCAACTTACAATTTTAATACATCATTTTGTTTGTGTGTGTGTGTGTGTGTGTGTGTGTGTGTGTTTCTTCTGAAATGACTGAATGGTCCAACCGTTTCTTTCCGTTTTGCACATACTAGTCTGTCTTGTCCTGTACAGGCTGATGTGCTCACACAGGAACAGGAAGTTGGGCAGAAGTTTTTGAGCAGCAGTTTCTCTGGTGCCTGTGTTCTGTGTTTTTTTTGCTGCCTCATTGTAAGCGTCCTGACTGCGAGGGGGTCATATTTCACATTCCTGTAATCGAAGGACAAACAAACGTAAATGAGAACGCATACTTGTGAACTTTAGCTTTGAAAAACACTCTTTCCTTTTCTAAGAAGCGAGATCGTTTAGGGCACGAGAAGGGAAAAGGTGTGGTGACTTTGATCAGGTGCAAGTGTGTGTGTGCGCTGTGGGGAGGGGCGGGCTTCTCTCGGCCTATTGCGTCACGCAGAACTGAGTGTGCGTTGCCTTATAAGGACATGAGAACATTACAGGAGACACAGGAAGAGGCAGTTAAGAGTGACAATACCAGGAGACCGGGCCGACTGGACCAACATGTTTGCCTTCATTCTCTCTCTCTCTCTCACACACTTTCTCTTGTTCTTTGACACACCACATTAAGAGTTATGCATGATTAAAATATGCCCTGATTAGTGGTTCTTTTTAGGCAAGTGTTCACTTTTACCATATTTTCTGGAAACAACAACTAGTCAAAATTGCATTGAGTGAAAAAAAAAAAGAGAAGCAGATCAGTTGCAAGTCACATTTTATTACATTCAGAAATAATGTAAAAAACTAGCACACTGAATAAAATTTAGTGTAGAAACATTTTTTAACTTGGATGCTGTTAGAATGTGTGGAACTCCATTTGATCCACTGAGATGAGTTGTGTAGATGCTTCATTTCCACAGGCTCTGACCTGCAGCCGTTGACGTTTCGCAGCTCTTTGTGTTTTGACCCCCAGAACCCTCCGTGGCGGGGGACCAAACACTCGGTTACTGCATTCCACAGTAAATATTAGCCCAGAGAGGGACAGACAGACACAGAGAGAGAGAGAGAGAGAGTGTTTATGTAATGCTGAAGAGACACATTCCATCCTGATGTGGGCTGTGAGGAGTTGGACTCTCTCTCTCTCTCTCTCATATTCAGGGGGCTTCTGTTGCTCGCTGGGGAATGTGGGGAATGAAGATCCACAGTGCTTCAAATGTTCCCCAGTGATTGGGCATTAACATGGGGAAATCCGCTTTTTTGTGAGTTAGAGCATTGACTGATTGTCCCAGAAGTCTGCATGTCTTTTTTTTCTTCGTTCAATGCTAGTGCTGCGCGATTAAAGCTAAAATCATGCTTCATGTTATGGTTTAGTGTGATTCTATCAAATTGCGGAGGCTGCAACTTAATTAAATGTATGCTCTGCGTGTTTCAGAGCAAAAGCACCACTGTGTTCATTTACACACGAGCATCTCATGATTCAGTGTTTTCAGCATCTCAGAGCAGTTTGGTTCGCAAAACATCTTCCCAAACTTGTAATGAGGAGAAGCGCTTATAAACCGGCTGTTATCAACAAAAAAGAAGTTCTGTGTTTTTCTCTTTAAAATAAAAGCTTGATTATTTAACATTTCATATGCACTATATTGCCAGAAGTTTTGGGATTTCTGCCTTTACATGCACATGAACTTTAATGACATCCCATTCTTTATCCGTATGGTTTAATATGCAGTTGGCCCTCCCTTTGCAGCTATAACAGCTTCAACTCTTCTGGGAAGGTTTTCCACAAGGTTTAGGAGTGTGTTTATGGGAATTTCTGACCATTCTTCTAGAAGTGCATTTGTGAGGTCAGGCACTGATGTTGGACGAGAAGGCCTGGCTCGCAGTCTCCGCTTTAATTCATCCCAAAGGTGTTCTATCGGGATGAGGTCAGGACTCTGTGCAGGCCAGTCAAGTTCCTCCACACCAAACTCGCTCATCCATGTCTTTATGCATCTTGCTTTCTGCACTGGTGCGCAGTCATGTAGGAACAGGAAGGGGCCATCCCCAAACTGTTCCCTCAAAGTTGGGAGTACAAAACCATTTAAAAGTGTATTTCTTTTTTCTTTTTTTTTAAGAAATAAATACTTTTTTTTCGGCTAGAATGTGTTAAATTAATTAAAGTTATAGTATAAATGTAAATTATTAATAAATATTTTACTTTTAAATAAATTAAAAAGATTGAATTGCATTTTAGTTCACCAAATCAAACATCCCTATTAATAATGTTTTCTATTCTAAAGCAGATTGTTCCAATCCGGGATGCTGGTAAATACGTTCTTCTAGTTATGCTAAAATACACAATATAATAGCAGCTAAAGTCTGTCAGAACACAGACATCATCTCTGTGATGGCTTCTCCTGTTACCAAACAAGAAATCTGATTCCTCCTGGCAGGAAAGATCTGATCCTCTATCTGCTGACGCTCTGACCTTTGAGCCAGGGCCAGAGACAATGCATGAACAAACTTTCACCAAACATTAAATTAAGCTGAATGACACTAAATGGAAATGGTGCGTCACTAATTTTCTTCTGTGGTTCTGGTTCTCTTTTCTGTTTCTGATCGGCGTGTGGTAAATGAGAAACCACTTAATTCAATTTAGTCAGTGTTTCCGAGCACTCTGAAAGCATTTGAGGTGTATTTCAAGCCCGTCTTCGTAATGTTGGTATAAACAGGCTCACGCTTTGGGACAGAATTATTATCTATTGTTTCTGATCTGATACACAAGTACTAGCTAGTAGCTACAGGTGGTTCAGTTTTTCTGAGTTTGTGGTTTTTATGTTGGATCACAGTTTTGGCAGACTGGATTTCCTGTGTCCCTGTGAGGCCTCCGTTTAATCCGACCTGACTCACTTTCCTCAGTGAAAGGCAGCCTTAAGAAGACACGTGAGTCAGCGCTACTGGAGCTCCGCTCCGCCACCGAGGCTGAAACATGCAGAACGACTAGTACACTAAAAAAGACAGCTCAGGGAGTCACCGGGAGGGAAAGGGCAGAGATGCTGCCAGAGAGACAAACGGTGAAACCATAATAAAATCTCTTTATATTGAAGGGGAAGTTTGTAATTGTAGAATTTTTTTCTTGCACTCCCCACTTTGATATGCAGAGAACTGTAAGTTAGAAGGTCAATCTGCCTTAACATAAAACATCATTCGACCAGCCCGAGCCAGTGTTCGTTATGGGCGAGACTGGCCGACCAATAGCAGATTGGTGTCCATTTATTGTTTTCTTTTGTGACACAAAAATGTCAGACTTTTACATTAGAGCTGCATGATTTTTAGGGAAGATTGAATGCTAAATATTGCAATTAGGGGTGCGCGATATTGACACTTCTGGGATTTTTCTTCTTTCTTCAATATAAAGAGATTAATTCAAGAACAAAATCATTTCACTTGCTGTTTTCGTAATCGCCCCCTATACCCTCATTCACTATTAGTCCACTAATATAGTTCACTTGACAATGACACGGAGTGCGCCGGAAGTGCTTCCGCTTTTCCATTGTTTGTGCAATCGTTTGAAATGTAGTGAACTGGCAGCTCCAGTAGTAATGAAAAGATTTAGCTTGAACGCTGTTATGGAACCTAGCATGTATAAACTGTAATTAAACAATTAAAATAATCAATTAAAGGGCACCTATTATGCCCCTTTTTACAAGATGTAATATAAGTGCCTGTGAAGTTTCAGATCAAAATTCCTAACAAATCATTTAATATATCATTTTAAAAATGGCAATTTTGGGGTTTAAGAAAAATTAGCTGTTCTGTGTGTGGCTCCTTTAATTGTCAGTGGGAACTGACAACCATCAGCAGTCAGTTCCCACCCCAGCACACGCAGGACTTTAGATCCACAGCCAAACATCTTCTCTCCTCCTTCTCTACACTCACTGAGGCAGAAGTATCTAAACTTCTCCTCTCCAGCCATCCCACCACCTGCCCTCTAGATCCTATCCCCTCACACCTTCTACAAGCCATCTCTCCCACACTTCTACCAGCACTCACACACATCTTCAACACATCTCTCAGCACTGGCTTTTTCCCTTCCACATTCAAGCAGGCTCGGGTCACCCCACTGCTTAAGAAACCCATTCTAGACACATAATTTGTAGAGAACTACAGACCTATTTCTCTCCTGCCGTACATAGCGAAAACACTTGAACGAGTTGTTTTCAACCAGGTTTCATTTTTCCTCTCAGTCTAATCAGCTGGACATTAACCAGTCAGGTAGGTCGTTCAAGGTTGCCTGGAGAGGTGAGGTATTCAAAGCACATCAACTGACCACGGGGGTTCCTCAGGGCTCAGTGCTGGGACCTCTTCTCTTCTCCATTAACACTACATCACTGGGACCCATCATACAGGCACATGGCTTCTCATACCATTGCTATGCTGATGACACTCAACTCTACCTTTCATTTAAACCAGATGACCCCACAGTAGATGAATGAATCTCAAGCTGTCTGGCAGTCATCTCGGCATGGATGAAAGAACACCACCTACAGCTCAACCTGGCAAAGACTGAGCTTCTCGTCTTCCCTGCCAATCCGACTCTACAACACAACTTCACCATCCAGCAAGGTTAATCTCTGATTACTCCTTCAGGGTCGGTCAGAAATCTTGGTGTAATCTTTGACGACCAGCTATCCTTCAAAGACCACATTTCAAAGACAGCTCGATCATGCAGGTTTGCTCTGCACAACATCAGGAAGATCAGACCGTTCCTTACAGAGCATGCAACACAACTTCTCGTCAGGCCCTTGTCATTTCTAGGCTTAACTACTGCAATGCGCTTCTGGCTGGTCTTCTATCGTGTGCAATCAAAACTCTTTGCTCAGGTAAGGAGCGTAGGGTTATGGTACTATCACAGAAAGGCATGAAATCCCTCTCCAGAACTTTTTCATTCACCGGTCCTGGCTGGTGGAACGATCTTCCTTCCTCCATCCGGATGGCAGAATCACTGTCATCATTCAAAAGACTGCTAAAAACTCATCTCTTCCGTGAGCACTTAACCTTATCATAAAAAAACTCTTCTCTTCCTCTATTTCTCTTTTATTCCCTCCCTATTCTAGCTTAAGTTTACTCTATGTAATGTCCAAAACTTGGTATTTAAGGCACTTTTTTGCGTTTCTTTGCCTATTCATGACCGATCGCTTCCTGTACTCCTCAGTTGTAAGTCGCTTTGGATGAAAGCGTCTGCTAAATGCATAAATGTAAATGTAATGCTCGACTCAAACTCGCTGTGATTTCCGATGGGGCAGCATTTAATACTGATCACAGAGCAGTCCTGCACCTTCAAACTGCACATAAAAAAGAATCGCAGCCTTAGCGATTTCATAATCGCACTAGGCCAAAGAAGTTTAAGGCGATTTTGGGTTAATTGCGATTAACCGGGAAGCCCTAGAAGCAACTGTGCTGATGTTTGTCAGTCTCTTGGTATACATTTCCCATCTAATGTGCTCTGACTTGCTGATGTCGACTTGGTTGCCTTATTAGTTACAGTATGACCTTTTGCCAAATTCCCGCTCGTCCGCCACTGCTTCGGGAGGATGTCGCAGGAATTTGAAGCGTGCTCAGTTTGCTGACCTCTCTTGGCCACGTGTCTCTTTTTCCCCACAAACTGTTGAAGCAGTTGATGCACAAACCTCGAGTGTAACCAGAATCTGAGCTGAACCACCATTTTTCGGTGTTTTTTTTATGAATGTTTGTGTGATAGATCGGAATGAGAAGACAGGCCAGTTGAAGAAGTCAAGGAAGTCTCAGTCCTACAAAGCATTATCAGTGTGCTTTCTGGAGCAGTTGCTGACGAGATCTTCTCAGACTTCATTTCCCAGTCCCCTAGTTCCTGTCTATCCACGCTCAATGACTGCTGTAAAGCTCATTTCCTCTGAGCTGTGGGATGTTTTCTTGAGAGGACCTTCTTTCCGTCCGTCCCTCACCTCCCCCATCTTTGAATTAAACAGACAGTTCACACAAAAATGAGAGAAGTTTGTGTGATTTAATGAGCAAGTCATTGAGAGGGCAGCGTTCTAAATGGAATAAAAAGTAACAACCAAGAGTGACATCATAGCTTCAGCCTTAAAGGGACAGTTCACCCAAAAATGAAAATTCCGTAATCATCTACTCACACTAATTTCATTCCATGCATGTACGATTTCCTATTTCTCAAGACGAGATTTTGAAAAGAACAACAGGCATGGAGCAACTCATGGGTGAATTTGAACTTTTTAGGTGAACTGTCCCTTTAAGGCTGAATGCTATGATGTCACTCTTGGTTGTTAATTTTTATTCCATCTCGACTGCTGCCCTCTCGATGACTTGCTCATTAATCACGCAAACCGCTTCGGCATGAAGTTTTGATCACTTGTGCAATTTGTTTGTCTTATTCAATTTCTTTCCCTTTTCTAGCTCAAAGGTCGCCCGCTGCATCTGTCTAATCACAGAGTTTAGATTGATTTATCATACACGTGTGGGCTGAGGAAGCATTTCCTGTGCCACATCCTGTAGCGATAAAGTTCAGCACGTATTTCTTCGCTGGGGATGTTTGTGCATGAAGGTGTGAATTCATCTGAAGTGGTTTTAAACTCTTGAACTTGAACTAATAGTGATTTGGTGAGGAAGCAGGATGATTGAAGGCAACTAGTGAATTGTAGCGTGTTATAAATGGGCTGTAATTTATAATATGTTTATAAACAATGTTATAATTGTTTTTGTTTAGTTGTTTTTATTATATCTTTTAAATTTTTTATATTTTTGAATGTTATTTTTAGTAATACTTTAATACTTCAACTTTTTAGCCTGTACTAACATGACCTAGACATGAACATTTTTTATATATTTAAAACAAACAGCGTGTCCTTATTGTAATATCTTTTTGTATTAATTTTATTGTATCTTTTTAGTTTTTATTAATATTTGTGAATATTATATTTAGTATTACCACTACAACTTTTTTACCTTTACTAACTGAAACATGTACATTTATATATTTAAAACAACAAAAAACAAATACAAGACTGTTATTTTAGTATCCTTATTGTAATATCTTAGTAAATATTAATATTTTGAATTTTTTAATATATATATTTTTCTTTTTTTGTACTTTTTTGGGGTAGGCTACTTTTATTTGTTTTTATTTCGTTTTTTATTGTGTTTTTTAGTTTTTATTAATATTTCTGAATGTTAGTTTTAGTTATTTTAATACTTCAACTTTTTGGCCTGGAACAATTGAAACATGAAAATGGTGTGTATATATTTCAAACAACAAAAACACAATTTCAAGACCTTTATTTTAGTACCCTTATTGTAATATCGGAGAGGAATTCATAATTCGAATTTTTTAAAAATATTTTAGTCATTTAAAAAAAAAAAAAATTAGTCATTTATTATGTTTAGTTTTTATTCATATTGTTTAGTTTTAGTAATTTTAGTTAAACACATGAATTTCACTCTACGTATATAATCTTTAGTACTTTCTCTTTCTGGTGTGCCACTTTTAAAATGCAGTGCTCAGCAAAAAGTGACAACAGTCATCAACGTCACACAAACCAGCAATTAAAATAATAATCGTGTGTTTGTGCGCACATGCAGACTGATGACTGTTGTCTCGTGTGTGTTTTTAAGATGACACAGCAAGTTAAAAGTAGTTCAGCTTCCCTGTTGCATTTTGGAGATCAACTAGCCAGTTGTTTCAAACATCCTTAGTTTCCTTGTGTCTCACACCTGACGCACTAGAAGAAGAAGTTTTATTTATATAGCACCTTTCCAAAGCTCAAGGCCTTTCCAATTCTCACTTCCCTGGATCATCAGCTGATGGGGGTCGTGCGGAGACATGATGCCACTGCACCGCAGTCTTCACATTTTCTCACGTCTCTTCACTTTCAACAGCGCCTGCTGGTGTTCTGACTCTCTGTCTTCAGATGCAAACGCGCTTCATTAGTTTGGACAGCCATTCTCAGTGTGTGACACGCATGTCTGGCATTCCTAAAATCGCTCTTGTGCGATAGTGGGATGACTTCAATTCCTGCACGAACTCTCCCTGGGTCAGGCACTCCTTTCCTGCATTCTTCCATCTGTTCTGCTGTCATTTTGTGTTGGGTTTTGTTTTACAGATGCTCCAATCAAGGCCCGTTTCTGTTCTAATGACTGAAACCTAATTTACACACGTACACAAACACATCTGCTTTAATGGCAATAATAAACCTGTCTGTTGTTATCCAGATTGCCAACTAAGTTGATTAGTTTATTTTGTTTAACAAAATAACTATATAGTTTTAGTGAAATTGCTCAAGATTCACTTCAAACTTATGGTGACAGTTACAGTTGGTAACACTTTAGTTTAGGGTCCAATTCTCACTATTAACTCGTTGCTTATTATCATGAATATTATAGGATATTGGCTGTTTATTAGTACTTATAAAGCACATATTAATTTCTTATTCTGCATGACCATATTCTACATCCCTTAATCCTAAACTTAACTACCTTACTAACCATTAATAAGCAGTAATTAGGGGTCAGTTAATAATTAGTTAATAGTGACAATTGGACCCTAATCTAAAGTGTGACCTATTTTATTTTAAGCAACAGGTTTTTTTTGTGCTTGATTGTAGGTCTGCAAAAATTGCCCAATTTTATTATATTTTAATATGAAAATAATATTAATATTATAAAGGTAGTAGTAGTAGTAGTAGTAGTAGAAGTAGTACTGCTACTAAATAAAACATTAAACACACACAAAAAAAATGTCTTTAAAAATTAATTGTATAACTGTAAAATTACTATACTAATATATTTCTTAATGTCTTAATTTGTCATCTTCAACTTATTTCAATGGGAAACATCTGGAAGCCCTTAAAGCTTCTCTTTTGTTGAGAACAGCCGGTTTATAAGCGCTCATAACAAGTTTGGGAAGATATTTTGCTCATGTGTTTTCACATGCATGTTAAAGCGCCCCAACCTCAGAGCAGATGTAGAGATAAAGTTCACGTGGAGCCAAATTTACTGTGAACTGAGACGCTGAAAACATCAGGTCATGAGCTGCTCGTGTGTAAATGAACACAGTGCTTCACTCTGAAACACGCAGTGCATGTGTTTAATTTAATCGCAGCTTTCGCAGTTCGCACTAAACCATAAGATTTTGCTTTTGCTTTGAATAAGTGTGCAGCCCTACATGTGGTGATGCTGTGAATGCAACAGCATTGAAATCTAGCATGCATGTCTAAAATCGTCAGCGTTCAGATATTTGCTGGGTGTACGGTTCAGGGACAGTGCAGTTATGCTTCCAGGGTTATTGTGGTTTAGGTAGTGCAAAATCAGAGCATACAAGGAATTCTAGGCAGCAAAAAGGTCAAAGTTTAATATTGTGCCAAATGACCTAAGAGCAGCTTCCTGTCAAAATAAAAGCTTGATGGTTTAACGTTTGAAAACAAAGAAATTAAAACTTCTATCATAAATATTAGTATTGTATTTTATAGTTGTAATTTTTCTTATACAATTTTCTTTTACTGTGAAATAAATAGTAATATTTCTTATGATTTTATGTAATTTTTTATATTTTTGTGTAATAATAATAATAATAATAATAATAATATTTTTTATTGTTATTATTTTAGAGATGTATCACTCTATTTTGACCAAATTGTCCAGCCTTGCAGTAATAATTTGCTAGTAGTTGTTATTATTAGTATTATTAATAGTTAATAAATATTAACTATTGTTGTTGTAGTAGTATTAATATTTAAGATTTGCATTTACTGGTATTTATATTTGCATTTACTGGTATTTATATTTGCATTTATTAGTATTTTATATTTGCATTTATTAGTATTTTATATTTGCATTTATTAGTATTTTATATTTGCATTTATTAGAATTTTATATTTGCATTTATTAGTATTTTATATTTGCATTTATTAGTATTTTATATTTGCATTTATTAGTATTTTATATTTGCATTTATTAGTATTTTATATTTGCATTTATTAGTATTTTATATTTGCATTTATTAGTATTTTATATTTGCATTTATTAGAATTTTATATTTGCATTTATTAGAATTTTATATTTGCATTTATTAGAATTATATGTTTATGTGTAGTAATGATAATAATTATTATTATAGCCTTATTGATAATCACACTGAACAGCGCTACAAAGAACCACAGCAAACTTTGCATTTTTTTAACTGCATCACAACCACAATTTTTGTCAGAAAAATCACACTTGTAGTTTTTCCTCTTGTAGAGTCTGTGATCGTGTGGATGATGTTGAGTTTCCCAGAGTCTCTGTGAATGAATCCCAGCGTTTGGTTGTTGGTGTGTGTGGTTTGAGATGGATCCGTCCCGGGCTGCTGCGAGGGTTAATGTTCCTGCAGTCTGCCGGAGAAACCCGAGCCGTTCAGACACCGCTAGGACTCTCACAAAGACAGGAAGTGCTATAAATAAATCAACAAATAAACATGGCATCCACCAGGGCAACTCCTACAGAGAGTGGATGTCCAAAACGCCCCTCTCTCTCTCTCCTCCTTGCTCTCTTCCTGTCCTGTCCTCTATTCTCCCTGCTGCTCCAGGGTCGAGTGCTTAGCACACTTGCTCAGATTGTGATTTATATATAAGTGTACGAGTCGTACTGGAACTGTGCTGTGTTTCTAGATCTTCGGTTGAGTGCCCAGGATGTATGTGCTTTTGCAGTGTTTCGACTCCATTGAAACTATGTATAATTTTAATACAGTGGTTCTCATAGTTGGTTGTCCACATGCTTTATATCCCGGTCATCCTTTGCTCCGCCCCAGTCCTGCAGCCGTTGAGTGGGAGATGGATGCGGATGTTGATCTTGCAGACGGAAATGCATTAGAGCTTGCAGAGAATGAGGAAACCGGTTATTACCGTTTCGAATATTCATGTTGACGTTTCCCCTCAGATATGTGCACAAACTTTTGAGCAATTCTAGCATTTCAATCCTTAACCTTTTCAGGTAAAGTCCAAACAATGAGACTAGCCCCCATTAACACCTGTATTCAGCGCCACTTGTGATCTGATCGACCTAAACGCTTCTGAATACCAGGTGTAAACCGGGCCTTTGGATTTTAAAAACTGCATTGCAATGCCCTAGAACAGGTGTTTTCAATACCACAGACCCCCATAAATGATGCGAGGGCCCCCCCATAATAAAATGTAAAAGGCAGATATATATATTTTCATGTATTAAACAAATATATTATTAGGAAAATTAAACTTGTTAATGGTTTATTTTTACACTGTTGTTTAATGTATTTAAATATATATATATATATATATATATATATATATATATATATATATATATATATATATATATATATATATATATTAAACTGTTGCTTAATGTAATATTTTTAAATTGTATTTAATTTATTTTTTTATCAATTTATTTGATAGTTTAATCTTATTTGTATTTATTTCTTTTAATTAATAAATACATTATTTATTTATTTAATTATTTATTATCAAATTTGTATTGTATTTATTAGTTTAAACTTTTAATTATTTATTTTACATTTTTACACTAATTTATTTTACCTATTCTGATCTAATCTATTAATAATTAATAATTTATATTTTTTGTCTTTTTATTTAATTTTTTATAATTTCATATATATATTTTTTTAATATTTTTTTTTAATCAAGGATCAATTATTTATTTATTTAATAGTTGAATCTTATTTTTATTATTTATTTTTTCTTTCATTATTACACTCTGTATCTGTTTTTGCCCCGGTGTGTAAACCCTGAGCAACCAACATCCACATTTTCCCCAGAATATGTAGTTTTAATGCTTGTATGAAGTTTTATAAATGTAGGGTTAATAGCATATTAATAGTACAAATCCATAGGCAAGCTATTTAAAACAAGCCTAGAGAGAGTGAGTAAGAAGGGTTATGTCAGTCAGGTGATTGTGAAATCACATTGAGGTCATTGCTGAGCGGCACCACACCCTCACCTGTCAATCCCACCTGCTCCATCCACTCGTGCGCTGCAGGAGCGCATGTTTGTGTAGGCCGGGGAAGGATGTGGTTCGATCTTGCATGCGTTCTTGCTCAGGGAGTGGCAGTTCATTGTAATCGAGAGAGTTCTGTCTCTTTCATTTCCGAAACTCCACAATGCCATTCTTGGTTTCAGTGCAAATCACATTACTACTAGCGGTCGACGGATAATTAATCAGTATCAGCTGATACGTTTCTCTATTTGGCCAATAACTGTCGAAAGCAGCAGACTTTTATTTTGACAGAGTGTGATATTAGTAGCCTGCATAAGAAAGCATTTACTCTCCGTGACGCTCTATCCATACAAATCGGATTTGGACATTTCAGACTATGCTGCGCCTGTATCCAGTAGTATTCATTGAGTAGTGACCTGTATGTCAAATACCCGGTCTTTATTTGAGAAAATGTGATTCCCAGTGAGTGCACACAGAGTTAGCAGATTACTAAAAAATAAATATACACGTGTATCGCAGCAACTGTTATGCATGTGTTTAGATTAATTAGTAGTAGTTATATAATGACCATCGGCCACCCTGCTCTCTAAGATATCTGCGTCGGCCATAAAAAAACATATAGGTCAATCACTAGTTACTACAGTTGAAATGACTGAAATGCAATAGGGCAACGTGTGCCCATGGAGTGTTTGCATCGACGTAGTGTAGTTTATTATGACCTAAAGTGGCACATAAACACATGCATGTGTGGCAAAGCGGGTCTTCCTCTGTAATTCTTGTGACTTGGATGCAATGATGTCATCCACACCCAACTAATCATAGGCGTCCCGCTGGGCATTCCCTACACATACACACGCACACACAGAGCCCCCTGTTTGAGCAGAGGTATTTCAGGCCTCATCAAATGGCATTTGTTGACAGTGTGGATGTGTCCGTCCAGGCTCAGGTCCTGACTGGTTTGTGTATATGTGTGTGAAGGCTGAATTGTTTTTGTGGCTGGCCTGTCCCTGGTAGGTGCCTGTCGTACGAGGGTAGGGGGTGGTGAAGGGCCTCATTATCCACTAAACTCAATGGAGTCTTTGTGTTACGGGCCGCGGGCCTAGAAACCCCTTTCCCAGTGTGATCTGATGCCTGTCTGTGTCTGTGCATGCCGGTTCAGATTGAGGTGCTGTGGATCAAATTGGCAACCGACTAGTCATTTAGTGAGTCTAACTAATGAGTGCACCTCTCGTGATTCTCTTTTCTCATGCATTTTTAATATAGAGTTTTAAAAAGGCATATTTTTAGAGCAGTGTTATTTTTATATTATTTATATACTATTTTTTAATTATTTTTAGAGTATATTTTAATAATTTATTAAATTAAGTAATTTTATTTCTTTGTCATTTTTTTTATTTTTGAAATACTTCTATTTGTTTTTAATTCATTAGCCATTTTAGTAGTAGTTTTTTAAGTTAATTCTATTTAGTTTTAATTTATTTTGAGTAATTTTAGTATTTTAACTTGTTTTGTTTTCGGTTAGTTTCCAGTGCAACATTACTTGTTTTAATTTAATTATGTTTTTTTAATCTTATATTTATATATTTTATTTCATACAGTCATTTTGTTATTAGCTTTTGTCATTTTTATTCGTTTTTTTTATAATTCTATTTGGTTTTTATTAATTTTAGATCAGTTTTAGTAATTTTAGTACTTCAATTTAAACTTGCTTTACTTCAGTTGGTTTTATTTTAGTTCAAGTATTAGTCATTTTTTTGAGTTTTGTAGTTTTATTAGCTTTTTTGGTAATTCTGTTTAATTTGTATTTATTTTGTTTTAGAAATTATTTAATTAATTAGTATTTATATTTTCATACTTTCATGCTTTATTCAGCTTTTTATTTAAATTTATGGAATATATATATATTTTTAAGTTTTATTTAATAACATTGATTTAGAGGTGCAAATACTTTTAAATACCTCAAATAGTATTTATTATTTAGGTAGAATGTGTAATCTGCTCACTTCAGCAAATCTTGTCCCCTTTTGTCTGCAAAGTATAAATTATCTGAGAGTTTTCAGTCCAGCGCTGGTCTTGTATTTATGCTAGAAACGCATTAGATGTTGATTTTCAAACCGGCTTCCTGAGCAAACATCTTGAGCATTCCTGCATGCAGCAGAACGCAGCCCGTTTCCTGTTTCCCGGGCTCTGTGACCTTGCTTCCACTTTTTTTGACATCATTTCCTGTTTGTTCTAGACTTTCACGGCCTGGTGCAACTCTCACCTGCGGAAGGCGGGAACGCAGATCGAAAACATCGAGGAGGATTTCAGAGATGGACTCAAACTAATGCTGCTCCTAGAGGTCATCTCAGGTCAGTGAGCTTTCACTGAACATTCATTAAGTCTCATTTGCAACTTTCCAGAGTCGTTGTAGAGATGTTGAGCTAATGTTTAGCCGAGGAGAAAGTAACTGAGTCTGTGTTTATGCTGATGCAATGGAAAGAGTGTGAGAACTCATCCGCTGTGTGTTTGTGCAGGGGAGAGATTACCAAAACCTGAGAGAGGCAAGATGAGAGTGCACAAGATCAACAATGTCAACAAAGCGCTGGACTTCATCGCCAGCAAAGGAGTCAAACTGGTGTCCATCGGTGCAGAAGGTACAAACACTTCTCTGCCTATCAGACTGTATAGTCTCTTTGAAGAAGCACCTGCCGAGTGAAAATCCCACCGCAAAGACCTAAAGCCCTGTGCATGTTTGTGTGCGTGTGTGTTCGGGAAATTCTGACCTTTCCGATCCTCCTCTGTGTTGATGCAGCGTCTGTCTCAGAGAGATTGAGTGAGTGTTCACACTTGGCATGTTTGGTTCGATTAAAAAATGAGCTCTGGTGTGATTGCTCTGTTAGTGCGTGAACGCTACCATCTAAACCCGCCGCAAACAAGCAGACAGAGACCGCTGAAAAGATGAGTCTCGCTCAGGGTTGCCAGGTTTTCACAACAAAACCCACCCAATTTCTACTCAAAACTAGCCTAATCGTGTTTCAGGGGGGTCACCCGGTAAAAATCACGTTCTGGGGGGTCAAATCTGCGCTTTTTTTTTTTTAAAAATGGGGGTTCCCCTGTTAAAATTCAGGTCCCCAGGGCTAAATATACAATTATTGTGATTACTTCAAACCCACGGACATGAAAAACAGACAAAACTTGGCAACTCTGGTCTTGCTCCGCTTCCAGATGAATTCTGGTGCGGTCCGACTGAAATATGAACAGAACAAAGACATGAAGAGCTCTTTTCCAAAACGCGATAAACACCAAATTAAAAGAAAATGAGTTTGTCATGCCATCGAGCTGTGCACTGAACCTATTCTCTGCTCCATCAATCTTAAGTGCCAAATCGCTATATTTCCTTGTTTAAATGTAATGCAAGATGCAGTTTCAGGGTTCCCACTCGTCCTGGAAAACCTGGAAAATTGATGACAAATTTTCCAGTCCTGGAAAACACATGGAAAATTTGAGAAAATGTTAAATGTCCTGGAAAAACTGCTGCTTGTCCTGGAAAATATTTTTTTACAAAACAATTAGGCCTTCAGTTGGTTGCAGAAAGGGCAATGATCAGGAATGCTGAATTTTGTCACGTGAGAGTAGTATATTTTGAATGATGTTTAGTCTTTTGTTGCCACTTGCAGCAGTCAATGCTAATGCTATTAACTGCTCAAATGTATGCAACAAATGTTAACTGGTAAGTACCTAATTCAGTAACTTGCTAACTAATTTTGATGTGATTAAAAGGTCAATAAGAGATTTATTGTGCAGTGTAGCCTGCAGAACTCTGTGAGTTTGCGTTGAAGTGATTGACGATTGCGAATTCTGACTTTATCGCAGTTGCGAGTTTGTTTTGCAATTCTTACTGCTTTTCTCAGAATTGTGAGAGATAAATTTGTAATTGTGAGATAAAGCCGGCATTGCATTATATAAAGTTGCGAGAAAAAAATTCAGAATAGCGAGAGAGTCCCAATTACCTTTTAGATTTTTATCATGTGGCGTAAACAATCTTGCTCAGTCACAATGTATGATTAAAAGCTCATAATAAAAGGATTTTATAGTCAAGTCATGGCAATAAACTACGATTTTTAAAGTCTTCGAGAGCAATATATTACTTTAGGCCGTGACCCTTGTCTTTTATTCTCGCTGTAGTAAAATTTGAAATGTCCTGGAAAAGGATCGGTGAGAGAGTCTGAACCCTGAGTTTCTTTCCAAACCGCTATAAGCGCTGAGCCTGTTTCTTAGCCTAAATGCGATTATATCCTCTCGTCTCGTCTTGAGCCTCTGCCCCTTACAAAGTGAAAGTGCCCTTTTTCGTGTCCCCGAACGTGTTCCTGGCCGGAACAAAATCCCGTCTGGAACGCAATTCTTACCGGCAATCTACGACACCCCTCCCCACCGGAACACGATTTTTACCGGCTATATATGACACCCATACAAACCCCAATCGTTTTGACCCCTGATGTCATATGCTGCATGTGACATGAGTTGCTTTGTTGTTGTTGCTTTTACAGACATAAACCAACTACATATAAAAAAGGATGGATTTGTAGCGTTTTGAAACAACAATATTGTTGATTATAAATTCAGTTATTTTTGTTGTTTCATTTCACAATCATTGTTTAAGAAGTTCAGACTGAGCCAATAGACCATTTTAACAGGATAAATCGAATATTAACTAAATGTATGGGTGTAGGTAAAAAATGATCTTTTCATGAAAACTATTCAAATGGATTTATAGCGTTTTGGAAAAGAGCTCCTCACATGTAAACGAACCAAAAACGAGTCTCAAGATGCGACCCTTATAAAGGACAGAATGCTCAAGCAAACCAGTTTTTTCTCATCATAGTCGTGATGTTGTCCATCACAGTTCGGTACAGGCTTAACCGCGTCTCCTAACAGCAGATCTTTTTATTTGTGATGGAGGGATTGCCACTGTTTTGTAGCTACGCACATACAACAAGCACATTTAGCCCAGCACACAGCATTGTTTTTAATGTTTGGTAAGTCTCGAAAATATAGGCTATGCTATAAAAGCCGACCAATCAGATTGTGAACTTATCCCTTTAGGTTCGGTATCTTTAGGTTCAGTGTTAAAATCTGAACGCTAAGCGGACTCAATTTTTTTGGAGGGTCTGAATCAAACAAGCCGAATTGCAAGTGTTCATATACAGTGTTTGCAGTGCATGTATTGAAACATTTGGGTCTCTCATGCTCACCAAGGCTGCATTTATTTGATCGAAAAATACAGTAAAAACAGTGAAATATTATCACAATTCAAAACACATTTTAAAATCTATTCAAATAGAAAACCGGTCATTTATTCCTGTGATCAAAGCTGAATTTTCAACATCAATACTCGACGACCCTTCAGAAATCATTCTTATATGATGATTTGCTGCTCATGAAACATTTATGATTATCATCAATGTTAAAACCAGTTCTTATATACTACTTTATATTTTGTGGAAACCATGATAATTTTTTCCCCACAATCTTTGATGATTAGAAAGTTTGGTAACACTTTATTTTACCGTGTCTTTATTATGTTCCATGTACTTGCCATAGTAATAACAGTAAATTATGCATAATTACATGCAACTAACGCTAATCCTGTCCTAACCCTATAGTCAGTACATGTAGTTCATTAATATTACTCATACTTTTTAAATATATAATTACACTGTAACAATGACACCGTAAAATAGTGTAACAAAATGTTTTTAGCATTTGTAACATTACAAAGAAATCATTTTAAAATATAAAATAAATTATTTTGTAACACTATAGTCACTTTTGGTCAATTGAATGTATACTTTCTGAATAAAATGATTAATTAAATTTAAAAAAAATCACTTTATTATTATTATTAATGATAAAATATGAATGCATGTTTTCCACTTTCAGCATCTAATGGTTTTGCATGTCTGTATCTGTAGAAATTGTGGATGGAAATGCCAAGATGACTCTGGGAATGATTTGGACCATCATCCTCCGCTTCGCCATCCAGGACATCTCAGTGGAGGGTATGATTTAACCCTCAGTTTGTTTTAGAACATTTAGGAACAGCTCAAACATACTCTGGAGAAGAAAAGCAACCGGACTTGATGAATGTTCAGTGATGGCCTGTTCCTGCGCTTTCTCTCTCTTCAGAAACCTCCGCTAAAGAAGGCCTGTTGCTCTGGTGTCAGAGAAAGACGGCTCCTTACAAGAACGTCAACGTTCAGAACTTCCATATCAGGTTCGAAACGCACATTAGTGTTGATCTGGAAGCTTTTTATCATTTTGATTGGTTGATTCACCCAAACATGGGTTTTGCATAAAGCAGTGGTATGGATGCATTTGAATAAACAAATGAAAAATAATAGCTGACGATGAGCGATAAAAGATCTCACTTGAGTCTGATATATCTCACTGTCACAGTGGCTTTAGTGTAAGCTGTGGTTTGAGTGCTGCCCTCTTCTGGTCAAAGGAAGGAAATGTGAAGGACTTGTTTCCGTTGACAATCTCTTTTTCTGTTTTTCCACAGCTGGAAGGATGGGCTTGCCTTCAATGCTTTGATCCATAGACACAGGCCAGAGCTCATCGATTATGACAAGCTGAGGAAGGTGTGTAACATTAGGAGGTTTATGAATTTTCAGCATAATTTCAATTCAGCATATTAAAATGATTATATGTGTAGCGGAGAGTAATGCACTCTTATTGCATAGTCAAAAATAGAGCTTGAAGGATAAGTCAATCTGAAAAGCATGATTATTTTGCTCAAAAACGATTATTAATCTTGATTTGTTCTTTTTTTTTTTTAGAGAGATTTTTTTTAACATTTCATCAGAGTTGTAAAATGTCATGTCAAGCACAATTAAGAGAACTCTTTACCGCATCGAGTTGAATTATTATGTATTAATACACACTCTACATTATGAAAACTGGGAAAAGCTTAAGCTTCTCTCAAAAATGAAAACAGCCCTTGTAATAATTCCAGTAATTCAAATTATGATAATGATTATGATAACACTTCTGTTAATTGAAATAAAGTTCAAGTAAAATAGTTGAAGCACTAAAATTATTAACTGGAAATATAAATAAAAACTAAAAGTGAAATCAAATCACGTGTGTGTGTGTGTGTGTGTGTGTGTGTGTGTGTGTGTGTATACATATATATATATATATATACATATACATACATATATATATATATATACATATACACACACACACACACACACACACACACACACACACACACACACACACATATACACACACACACACATATATGCATGCATGCACGCACATACATACATATACATACATACATACATATCACACACATTATGTAAACAAACAAACTATTATGTTAGATGTGATTTTACAGCTCTAATAAAAATTAAAAGCTAATTCAGAATATTAAAATAGCTAAAAAAAAAATAAACACTGGTATACATGCATTTATTCAGCCACCTCAATGGCAAGCAATAGTTGAATTAGCTCAATAATTGAATAGGGTTGATGCATGTGGTGAATGATGGACGTTTTGATCCTGTGGTAAATCTGTGGAGGTCATGTGACTCTTTTATTATGTGTTAACAGGACGACCCAGTGACCAATCTGAACAATGCTTTCGAAGTGGCGGAGCGATACCTCGACATCCCCAAGATGTTGGATGCAGAGGGTATAAACTGTTCTGTCCTTCTCTATGTGTGTGTGTGTGGGCGTTGATGTCCGTGCGAGCATGATTTTGTACTGCGTATTGCATTTCAATTGTTATTCTGTCTGTGCCTGTGTATGAAATCAGTTGTGCGTGCTTTTGGCTGCGTGATGTGTGGGAGAGAGAGTGAATGAGTTGCTCTATTAAAGTATGTGTGTTTTGTGCATGTCAGCACATGCCTTGTATTTCCAGGAGTCTCCGACACAAACACCCACACTTAATGTCTTCTACAAACAGTGTTACACCATGGTAACATCCCTGAGCGTTATGTTGTTCTCCCTCAAGCATGATCTCTCCAGGATCTCTGATCAACCTGCTGCACCGGAGCGTGTTTTATTGCCATGTGTGTGTGTGTGTGTGTGTGTGTGTGTGTGGTTCTGTAACCCTGAGTATATGGCTGAATCCCAATTTGCACACTATCCCTTCTAAATATACTTAGATGAATGGTAACCTCTTTCTGAAGAATTTTAATATGTATCTGTACTTTCATTTGAGCTAATATTATCAACAATCAGGGCCTGACTTTTGACGTTTTTTGCTTACAGCCACTGTGGCTAGTGATTGAATATTGCGAATTTGGACATTATTATTAATTTGACATTTTTAATATACTATGTCGCAGGAAAGTAGACATATTTTAGTATTTAATTTACATTAGTTTAGTAGTAATTGCATGGCAGAGCAATGGGATCTGTCATCAAGCAGCAGTTCAGTGATGTATGTCTCAATACTGGCACACTACCTTACTTCATACTCAAAAGTAGGGCTGGATATTGACACATTTCACAATTCGAACTCATTTGATGAAATCTCTCTAAAGTAATGCTGTAATCTGTACAGTGAGCTCTGTCAGTTGGTACGTTACTATAATATGAAGTGTGCAAATTAACAACAGAGTCAACAGAGACATTTTATTTTGTATTCTATTGTAGATGTAGATGAACTTTTTAATTATGCATTTATGTTTTTTACTTCAAATCAATGACATTTGAATAAATAAAGATTTTATATGGTGGCTGTAATAACTTAACTATCAAGTTTATGGACATTGAATGGTTTTTCTGAGGTAAATGTAACGTTACTTGACACTGTTTACAAGCTGCTGATGTTTTCCCACTGTTGAAATGATGATTGAGCGATTACATGAAACGTGACACATTTCAGTAAGGTGTACTGTGTCTTTCCTCATACCTGCTGTTGTTCATTCATGTTTATATCATGCTATAACTAGTAGTAAAGAGGAAGAGATGATCGTTCCACAGCTACAGTAGCTGTTATCATTTCACTTCAAATTTGCAAATTGAAGTGCGAAAACCTAAAAATAGTTTTAAAGGTCTTCTTTGAAGATGCCGCTGCATTTTTGGACAGAAGCGAGACATAGTCCTTTATTAAACTCATAAAAGACAAATAAAGGGAATACTAGATTCTAAACAACAAAGAAATGCCACAATTTATCAAGACCTTAAAGCAGATCTGAGGGAGAAATGCTAGAAACCCCTCATATGTGGCCGCTCCCAAGTATCAATGCCTTTCCTTTCCATTAAAGCTCGGACAACATGTCGACGTCTTCATGGCTAGTGCGGTGGCTGCGATTTACTTAAACCTACTAACATCCGTTGCCAGATTTTTGGAATAACTTTTCATGAGAGAAAGATTGTTTTAGTCGCATAACATTGATTAATTTTTTTTTTTTTTTGCAAATCCTTAATGGAAACTCAGTTAGTGAGTCTTCTTGCGTGCTACAGGCGATGTTTGGTGACATTTTGTTCACGTGTCAACAACATAGACTAAAATATTTTTTTTTTTTTGGCATTGATAAAAAACAAGAAATCAAAATTGTCAGCCCAGCCCTTCTCAAAAGTATGTCCCTCACCTGCGAATTGAGATTCAGCCATTCGTTTTTTCCATGACATTGTATGTGTGGAAATGTGTGAGTCCCGTCTGCATCCTTGTTTGTGCATGTGTATAACTCTCGTTTCCCTTCAGACATTGTGAACACAGCACGTCCCGATGAGAAAGCTATAATGACCTATGTGTCCAGTTTCTACCATGCCTTTTCTGGAGCCCAGAAGGTACACCACGACCCCTAACCCTTCGGCAGCTCCTCTTTAGCATGGCTTTTTCCACCAGTACTAGAATAACCTGGTGAAGGCACGCACGTGTGTGTGTGTGTGTGTCTTAACCCTTCTTCCTCTGGCCTACGACTCCTTTCTCAACAGCGGATTGGCTTTTTCTCTCACTTTGCGGGTTGCCAGGGTTATAACGCAGGATTTCAACCCCCATTTCCCTTTCAATAGGGGAGCCCATAAAATGCATAACCATCCTCTCCTCTCTCAGTGGGGACACACAGGCTTTGGGTTGCTTTGCTTCACTGCTGTCTCTTTCTCTCTCTTTTTCCGCTGGCATTGCTATAGATATCGTGGGCACTCTGCGGCCGGATGAGAAGGCTATTATGACCTACGTCTCCTGTTTCTATCACGCCTTCTCGGGTGCTCAGAAGGTGAGAAACCTTTGACCCCTGAATGCTGGCCCTGAAACTCTTAAGGTGCTTTCATACCTGGTTTTCTCGTTTTGGTTTGTTGTATTTTGCGCCAAATGGATTTGCAGCAAGAGCAAAGGACTAACAGTAAATGTTCCCCAATGTCCACATTTAAGATAAAAAACAATATTAGCCAACTGTTCTAGCATGACTAGCATTGGTTGATAGTGTCATATCAAAATAGCTACTTCAAAATTCTTGTAGATGCTCTTTTCACAAGAATATACACAAAATAACCAAGTTTGATGAACGTTTTTATTCTTTCTAGTCTTCCCACTTCATTTGCTTGGCATATGGCATTGAATTTTTCTGGATTAGATATTTCAAACAAACGCCAGATGGATGCCATGTTTTTATGATCCATTTTTTTATCCCAGTGCATTCATACTTTGAGTTGAAAATTAAGTCTTAAATGAAGAAAAAATCCATTCGGCAGTTATAGGAATGTCAGATTTATAGCCAATTTCATTCATAATCTAGGATATATACAAGAACTTGCACCGAAAACCAATCCAATTAAACCAGGTGTGAAAGTGACTTGAGTTGAGGCCATTTGCCAGTTTTGATTAATCACAGCGTTGGGCTTCACTATACCCAAACCATTGCCATCACCCCTATCTATATATGCATTTATTTCTAATGGTTCTTCTGCTATCATTAATACTCTCAATGGGTTTACTGGTCTTTCACAACCTTCTTTAAATGCTGCAAAGGTGAATTTCATTGTTTTATGTTTTATATTTGCACTCTGTGATAAAGATTGTAACACAGTTGGGGACAATGATGAGTGTAAATATGAACATAATACAATTGATTATAATAAACTTCATAAAGCCTACATTTAAAACACTGAGGCTACTTCTTTGATTCTTAGATGTCCTGTATTAAGTTTGTGTGTAACGTTAAGCCCACCTTTACATTAGTACTTTTCTGTAACGTTTTGATGCTGCATATGCTACAGCAGACATGTGTAATGCCACATTTATTTTTCCATGTCAAGTGAAGCCAGAAACTTCTCATCATAATTGTTTAAATGTGCCTTTAGCCTTTTACACAAGCGTTTTGAACACTTTCTGTGTTTCAGTGTTAGTTAATGCTGTAGAGAACCATGAAGAGATCCTCCAGTGGTGGTATAAAAATTGAGAATGCAAATTTGATTTTACAACTAGCATGTAAATTTTGCAGCTAGACTTCACGTTTTCGAAACTAACCAATTTTGGTGTTTGCATGGAACGTCAATTAGTATAATAGTTAGCTTCCAAGTGACGTATGTAATGTTGATGTTTAACTTCATATTTATTTAATTTGGTTAGTTTTTTACGCATGTTACTGTATGTATAGCACATTATTAACTTACAACACTTGAAGTTTTTGTGTCATTGTGTGCTCAAAACATCATTTGCGTGTGTTTGAATGTAATTCTAAGCCACTTTTTGCTAAACCCACCAAACCAAAAACCATTAAATATTTGATCATTTGTGTAAACTAAAGCAGCATCTTGACATTTACAGTTCTAAAAACTGATTTTTCTTACTTCTTAACTGAAGTGTACTGTGTATACTGTATCATACTACTTTAAAGATATGGTATACACTACTGAATATATTTGTGTAGTCGAGCAGTTTTTTGAATATATGGAAAATTTTGTATGTAATACGGTTGTAACTGTCCTGTTCTGTGATAGGCTGAGACAGCAGCCAATCGTATCTGTAAGGTGTTGGCGGTCAATCAGGAGAACGAGCACCTGATGGAGGACTATGAAAAACTGGCCAGCGATGTGAGTATAAATCAATTTAAGTTTGTTGTCTGTGCGTTATTTAAGTAGATGTAGATGTGCAGTGGAACCTGAAGCATCTAAATGGCTAATTGAGCACCTAGAAACCTATTCCTACACAAACTACCCAGTGTTTTACTGTGTTAAAAGAGAGGAGGTTTCCTATTGAACCTCCTATTCATTTATTCATTCTTTCTTGCTATATGCTTTTAATCCCTGAAGCTGTTGGAGTGGATTCGTAGGACAATCCCATGGTTGGAAAACCGTGCTCCAGAGAAAACCATGACAGAAATGCAGCAGAAATTGGAAGATTTTCGCGATTACCGTCGGGTTCACAAACCACCCAAAGTTCAGGAGAAGTGTCAGCTAGAGATCAACTTCAACACGTTGCAGACCAAACTCCGTCTGAGCAACCGACCAGCCTTTATGCCATCTGAGGGACGCATGGTGTCGGTAAGAAACGCATACAATACAATTAATAATAACAACACTTGTAAATAATAGCTTTTGCTGTGTCCCTAAGCATGTTAGTCTCATCAAACACTGTAATATTCATTGTTGTTGGCTTTTAGGTTGAAACAATTGGCTCAATCCTGAAAGGCATTTGGCTGATACGTTTTCTTTGTCTTTAGGATATTAATGGTGCTTGGCATAAACTGGAAGGGGCAGAGAAAGGCTATGAAGAGTGGCTACTGAATGAGATTCGTCGTTTGGAAAGACTTGACCATCTTGCAGAAAAGTTCCGTCAGAAAGCAGCCATCCATGAGAGCTGGACAGATGGTATTGCCAATTATTCACATTCACCTAAACTAATTAAACCAATTGCTCTCGAAATAGACAGTAAGAGGCTCCTCTTCAATAATTTTTTCCATTATTTCTGAAAGTGTTTTGATTTCATGAATGCAGAGCCTTGTGAGCCGAGCAGAAGTCTTAAAGATCAGACATGTGATCTGAAAACTAGATAGATCTAAATTGATCTGTTTGTTTGTGTATAGGCAAGGAGGCCATGCTAACACAGAAGGATTATGAGACCGCAACTCTGTCTGAGATCAAAGCTCTCCTGAAGAAGCATGAGGCATTCGAAAGTGACCTTGCTGCCCACCAGGACAGAGTGGAGCAGATCGCCGCCATTGCACAGGAGCTCAAGTGAGAAAGCAACAAATAATGACAGATTGGGCTAATTAAACTTACTGAAAAATCAGGCTGTAGGGGATGAAAGTTGGGAAAGTTTAATGGAGTGTTAGAGTTCAAACTGTTTCTGTATTATAGTGAGCTGGACTACTACGACTCCCCAAGCGTTAATGCACGCTGTCAGAAGATCTGTGAGCAATGGGATGCTCTGGGTACCCTCACACAGAACCGCAGAGAGTCTCTTGAGGTACACATGGATTCTTGGAGAGGCACTTTCTGGCATATTCATACATTTTATCATGCTGACTGTGTGTGCATCTGCTCTGCAGAGAACAGAGAAACAGCTGGAGTCTATTGATGAGCTCTACCTGGAGTATGCCAAGAGAGCTGCGCCATTCAACAACTGGATGGAGGGAGCCATGGAGGACCTTCAGGACATGTTCATTGTACACAACATAGAGGAGATCCAGGTACTTTGTTTCTTTGCTGGTGTCTTTGGATAGTCCATTTCAGAACAAGCAGAAGGGAATAATAATCAAGAATGCTTTCTCTAACTTCTCTTTCACCCTTTCTCTTTATGCAGGGACTGATAACGGCTCATGAGCAGTTCAAATCAACTCTTCCAGAGGCAAATAAAGAGCGGGAAGCTATCCAGGCCATCCAGGCTGAAGTTCAGAAAATCGCACAGTACAATGGCATCAAACTGGCTGGAAACAATCCTTACACCTCCATTACCCCTCAGAGCATTGACAAGAAGTGGGAGAAGGTTAGATATTTTTGTATCAGTGAATGTGAAATTGCTTGCGACCTCAACTGATTTGTAAAACTACACCCATAGATCTTGAAGCAAGACTTGATGTTTATCTCACATCTATGTGCAGGTGCAGCAACTGGTTCCACAGCGTGATCAGGCTCTTCAGGAAGAACTCGCACGTCAGCAGTCCAATGACCATCTCAGACGCCAGTTTGCCAACCAGGCCAACATGATTGGACCATGGATCCAAAATAAGATGGAGGTATTGTCGCTTCTATTTCGTTATTATTTCTTTGATGATATTCTTGTTTAAGAAGAAAAATACAGAATGATTCATCTGTCTCCATGGCATGATGTTTGTAGGAGATCGGGCGGATATCAATTGAGATGAATGGAACGCTGGAAGATCAGCTGACCCACCTTCGTCAGTATGAGCAGAGCATCATCGAATACAAACCCAACATCGACCAACTGGAGGGAGACCATCAGCTCATTCAGGAAGCACTTATATTTGACAACAAATACACTTCTTACACTATGGAGGTATGTAAATGCAAACAGTTAAATTGATCATGTTGAAACACACTTGATCACACTTGACCTAATGTTTAGGTCAAGTGTTTACTAATCATATATGCTGTGTTCCCAGCTGGTGTTAAGTTTGTTTGGCCATTTACACCAGTCTTATCAGTTAATCCATTGCCTTTTTCTTCTCTAAAGCACCTTCGTGTTGGTTGGGAGCAACTCCTTACAACAATTGCCCGCACCATTAATGAGATCGAGAACCAGATTCTGACTCGTGATGCTAAAGGCATCAGCCAGGAGCAGCTTCATGAATACCGCACGTCTTTCAATCACTTCGACAAGGTCAGGAACTCTAGTGCATGTTTGTCAGTGTTTGAAATGGGCGTAGTTACTTAAGGTCAAAGAATAAGTATTTGTAAGATGAATATCAATCTAGGTCAGTGTATTAAAGGCATAGCTCACTAAAAATACATAAATAAGTAGAGCATTGTGGTTGTACATGCCAGGACTGATTATAAGACACTTAAAAACCAATGGAGTTTTATATCACTGATGTCAAACCTGACGAGATGAGTCTTCATTTTCCAAGATTGATGAGAATTGAGAGCCTAAGATCTTGTTTTCTACAGAACAAAGAAAACCGTATGTATGCAATGACAAGATGGTGATAATTTTTGAGTGAAATATGCCTTTAATATGCATAGGGTTTGTGTTTTTTTTGCAACTGTTAGCAAAGAGATCTTAGCACCAGGCCATTTGAAAATACACATGACATAGCAGAGGATTAAAGTGTCCATATAAAGAAGAATATTGAAGATTTAGTATATGCTGCTTGTCAAGGCTGTGTTTAATTTCAGGGTGATTGATGCATGATAAAAATAGACCTCAGTTTAAAGATTTGGTTGAAATTGTGTTAATATTTGCTCCACTTATTCTGGCACTAATGTGAGGGAAAACAGCTGAAATATACTGTGTGTCAAACACCTCTGACCTGAAGTGTGCCACCTGTAGCCAATATGTAAATATTTTCTGGTGGAAATAAAGTAATGAGGGAGTTTTATGCTAGAGTGGAGAAATTTAGCCAAGTTAAAACTGATATAGTGCTTTCATAATGTCTCTCTAATATCACAAGCGTAATGTTTTGTCGGACATTCATGAGAATCGGGTCACTCACTGTCATAAGTGTGTTTTCATTAGTCATGTGACTTGTTTACCATCAGCCCATATGTCTGACATCCACAATGTTTTGTCTCCATCTTTTTTTGTCATGCCACTGCCTTCATCCCACACATGCTGCAATGTCATTGTGTACTGGTATCATCAATCCTCATCTGCATGCTCTGATTGGTCCATCCACTGTGGCCCCTTGCGTGATTGGCTTACCACAGGACCACAGTGGTGTCTTACAGGCTGAGGAGTTCAAGGCTTGTTTGATCAGTCTGGGTTACGACGTAGAAACCGACAAACAGGTATGAGCACAGCCAGAGAAGAAAAGTTATGATGTCTGCCATCTGTGTGTGTGTGTGTGTGTGTGTGTGTGTTTGCGCCGCGCCACTCATTCATTCCATCACTCACGAACTCCCTCACTCACCTGTTATGATGCTGCTTGAAATGATGCCCTCTGCAGGTCAGCTAAGGTTTTTGCTTTTGTTTTTAATGTTTCTCACTGCTTCCTCTGTTTTCTTTTTTTCACTTGTCCTTGCCATAATTTCCCTCCTCCTCTTACTCATATTCTCTACAAACACTCTGATTCCTCTACCAAACCTTCTGTTACCTTCACTTCTGTTTGTCTACAACCTCTTTGTCTCCCCCAAATCTCTGCTTTCCACATCCTTCCTTCCCGTTTCTTTTCTCATCCTTCCCTTTGCGAGCTGTAGAAGCGCACAGGGATAATGGACAGCGACGATTTCCGTGCACTGCTCATTTCCACTGGGAACAGCCTGGTACTGCTATCTCCTTTCTCAATCTCAGTTTCTCCTAAAGTCCTGCTTTTGCTTGCTGTTAAAAATGTATCTGTTTTGTCTGGGATCATTGGTTACTTTTTATATATTTTACCTACATTTTAAGGTAAGATCTGTAAAAGAAAAGTGATTACTTAATAGATTGTATTAGTCCTTAGTCAAGGCTGATGCTATAATTTAACTTGACACAAATGAAAATGGGGCTAGAGTAAAGTCAGTGTTCAATGGGTTGTACTACAATGTGCTTTGGTGTTAAAAATGCAGGTGGCACAACACTGAAAGAATTTAATTGACCTCATGAAGACTTTCGTTCATATTTGGAACACAAATGAAGATCTTTTTGATGAAATCTGAGCGCTTTCTGTCCCTTCATTGATAGCTATGCAACACCACTTTGACACTTCAAAAAGTTCATAAAGAGATCGTAAAACTAATCCATATGAATTTAGTCGATATTTTCTGAAGAGACTCAATCACTTTGTGATGAACAGTTTGAATTTAGGCTTTTATTCACAAATGAACATTTATAACTCACACATCTGTTATGGTAAATGGAAGTTCAAGCATGTTCGCTTGACGCGCGAGAACCAATGAGGTTCATTCTCGTTACGCAGCACGTTTGAGCTTCAGCAAGAACCAATGAGGTTCATTCTCGTGTTATGCAGCACGTTTGAGCTTCAGCAAGAACCAATGAGGTTTGTTCCTTACGCGTCAAGCAAGTTCAGCTGAGCTTCTGTTCATGTTCGCTTATCAATGTTTATATGTTAATAATGTAAATTAAGCCTGTTCATATAAAGCAATCGAGTCTCTTCAGAAAATTTGACAATCTCCTTTATTAACTTTTTAAAGCATTACAGTTGTATTTGTTTAGCTGTCAATGGAGGGACAGAAAGATCTCAGAGATTTCATCAAAAAGATCCTCATTTGTGTTCCGAAGGTGAACGAAAGTCTTATGGGTTTGGAACGACATGAGGGTGAGAAAATGATGACAGTATTTTCATTTTATGCCTTTAGATCAACGCATTGAACCTACTGTACTTCCATTTCTCACTGCCTCGATTTCATTTGATTCAAATTGTCCAAAAATTGTACTTGCGGTAAGCACTCTCCTCCTGGTTTATCTGGGTTAATCGCTAACCTCTGTTCTTCAGGGTGAAGCTGAATTTGCTCGTATTATGGGCATTGTTGACCCAAACAACAGTGGAGCAGTGACCTTCCAGGCCTTCATCGACTTCATGTCAAGGGAAACAACCGACACCGACACCGCAGATCAGGTCATTGCGTCATTCAAGATCCTAGCCGGAGACAAGGTAAGAATGTGCATGTCAGGGTGTCCGCCTGTGAGTGTCCAAAGTTTCCAAAGTAACCTGTCCCGTCTTGTCTCCATTTCAGAACTACATCACAGCTGAGGAGTTGAGGCGTGAGCTTCCTCCTGACCAGGCAGAGTACTGCATTGCCAGAATGGCACCATACGCAGGCCCTGACGCGGTGCCGGGTGCTCTAGACTACATGTCCTTCTCCACCGCCCTGTACGGGGAGAGTGATCTCTAAGCACCAACTCCAGAACTCCGGAGCAGCTCTCTCTCCTGCATCAGTGCTGATCTTCTCACAGACTAGATAGATGAGAGAGCTGGATTAAGCCACATCTGTCTTACTCTCAACCATCCAGTCCTTAAAGAGATCAGTGCTCCTGAGGAAGATATTTAAGAGTGTTGGAAACGGGACTTCATAGCACACCTGAGGGGGAGGGGGGGATAGATGTTTGGGGGAAGGGGGTAACCATGGCATTATGGGAAGAGCGAATAACTGTTGACGAAGCTTGCCACGCATTGAGGGATGACCTTTTGATTCTGTGTAAAACATGGAGAGTCTTGGAGAGCTTAAGGAAAGTTGTAGGATAGAAGGAAAGAAGTTTAAGATGCAGGTTTAGTGTCAAGGGAAGAGGGTGAGTGGCTTTGGACTGTAGCTACAGCTCAGGTTCTTTAATCTTCTTCCGTTTCCTCTTAAAATCACATGTATACAATGAAAGGACTGGATGTTTTTCCAACTTTTAAGTGATTTCTCACCAGCAGAAACCTGTAAAGACAGTTAATGTTAAGCCTTTGGGTTAAAATAAATGAGAAAAAGATTAATTAAATCTATTAGTTTGTTCTGGGATGGAACTAAAGAGAGCTTAAAGAATCTGCTTTGGCTCAGTCTATGCCTAGACACTTAGCCTGCACCCTCTACCCCGGTGGGGAGGGCACAAGCTTTTTCAGTTAACTATTTTCTTTGTTTTAATTTTGTTGTTTTCTTGCTAGAGTTGGTGGGGTGGGAGGTTTGGTTTGGGGTTGGAATATGTTATTTGGAATATAGTGAGGCTGTATTTCGTAGGAAAATGGACAGAATGACTCGTGTTTTGTTAGGGGATTTGTGACATGCCCTCTTAACCCATTTTGCTGGATCGATGGAACTCTTTAAAAATCTAACCTCAGCTTATGCCTCCCATTTTATTTCTCTCCTCTCCAGCAATTTCGAGTTGGTGGGATTCTACGCTGTACATACTTATTTTCCAGTACACAGAATTGCCGGAATACCCATGGCAGTCACACAGCGCTTCATGTCATAAGCAAAGATTATAAAATGAGCAGTTTCACCCCTGCAGAGTACTGTAGGCAGGTTTAAGTAGCTACAGGTCAGTTTTTTGAGGGGTTGAAGAATCAATCTACAAAAAATACCCATACAGCGTTCTCTTATTGACTCCCCGACTCAAATAGACATGTTCCTTAAAGATGTATTAACTGTAACTAATGTCCACCTGGCATCCATCTCTACTTGTTTTTCAAATATTACTGAATGTCCATGTAGGAGCTTCAGTGGTAATGTGAAGCATAGCCTTGTAGTGACCCCTCCACTAAAGCCTATGACTACACAACTGCTGAATCAACAGTCGAAAAGAGAATTTTATATAGTCAGAAATAAGTACAAATGTGCCTGGTAGTTGCAGGTTGCTCTTTCTCCCACTCATTTTTTCTTTCCTTTTGTTGTACACTAGTTTTTCTCTTTCTACAGGGAGGGGCAGGGACCCAATGTGCAGCTCTGGAGGTTGAGGGGAAGGAGTGGGAGAGCTGAAGTCTTAATGAACATTCCATTATGTCTTAATTAAAATTAAATTACTGTTTAACAAATCTATGCAATCATGTATCCAATACCAACCATGCTCTGTAAGGAATGGCGGGGGTGATTTGCAATTGAAAGTGTTGAATTCAAATGAGGACAAATTAAGGATAGATGGAGGGAATAGGGTTGGCCAGGTGGGATTCAGAAGATTTGAACAGACTTGGACCAAAAGCCTGCTCTTACATCTGCAAAGTTGAATAAAAGCATTTGGAATTGTGATTTTTTTTTCTTTTGTACTCTTTAATATCAAAAGTTATCTGCTGTACTGGAAATTTGCAAAAACTGCTTTCTGTCTCGAGATGAAAAGTGAATTTCACATGCACACATAAAGTTTCCTTATAAAATATTACCACTTTGAATGATTTGTCTGTGTCCTTGCTTGAGATTTCCTCCCACTAAAGCTAACATTTTAAACTTGACTGATAAATTATAGCGTGTTCTAGCTTCAATAGGCTGCAAGCTCTATCAACAACATGGGTGACAAAATATTTATTACCAATTAGTCTTTAAGACGTTGATTCTAGCTGTGACAGACAGGTTTGGCCTATTACTGTAACTGTTATCCCTCATAAAAGAACAGGAATTTTCTGTGGTAATCTGCATTATGCCTCAAATGTGGATGGAGCTTAATCTGTAAAGCAAACATTATTTTAAGAAAGCTCAAAATAGCTGTATGTGCTTAAAAAACAGCCTCTCAGTTAAACACTTAAGACAGGTTTATGACTCAAAGAATACAACCAATAGAGAGCTAACTTGCCATCCTCCTAGCCGTCCTGAGGAGGAGTTCCTGTGTGAAAATGTGAAGTCGGTACAGTAGGATGTGTCCAGCTCTTCAAATAACATGAGGGAAAGAAGACGTATCGTTTTTAATGTGTTTAAGCTTCTATTATTTTCATTTTTATCGTCTGTCAGTTGGTGGTCGTCGTAGAGTAAAAGCGAGAGCGAACTGTCAGGCTGTTATGACCACCTGAGTAAACGCGGGATTTTTCTGCTGTCTTCAACCTCTGAATCCTGGCCGTTACTGTGGTCAGGACGCGCGCCTTGTGTTTCAATTCACACGCTGGCGGGAAGAGCGCGACTGATCGTAGAACGTGGGCGGTTGTGGCGGGAATCATGCTGGCGTTGACATTCACCTGTCGCGTAGTACTCATCTTTCTGGTGACAGATTCAGTAAAGATTACGGACGAAAATCAGGTAAACTCGCGACTGGAGGAAACTAGGACCTGATTTCAGCTTGCATGTGTAAAATGTATAGTTGTGTGGTAATTTAAAGAGATGCAAGCTGATATTTGAAAAATTGATGGATGTTTGATAAGCTTTTTTATATTTGCTAACTGATGTATGATATCGGTATTGGCCGATATATGTTAATTTTTGATGTTGCAGATAATTAAATGTTATGTAATGAGGACTTGTCACACTAAAAACTCTAAATATTCAATCTTTGTGACTTTAGTTTTTTAATGTCCTAGTGAAGTTGTGGATAGCTTTGCTCTGTTTCATAAATTTCCATGTCAAAACATACTCCTGCTGACCTGAAAAAATCCACCTGGCAATATGAAATGCCTGAGCACAAGCCACACTATACATCTGAGCAGGTTAAAAGAGTTTTTGTCTGAAAGGAACCCACAAATGCAGAATTTTTATTCTTCCTCAAAAGGCTCTTATGTTACAAAAAATTGGCATTCAATTTAAAATATGCACACCTGTCAGCAAAGTGGCACCACATCTCTCATTCATTACTAAAGCAACCACCTGAGGCCACTAAGACTGTGTATTTATTTTCATTAACAGTTATAAAATGGTTAGACATGCCTCACGTCCACAGTGCTGCCTTGTTCTCCAACAGAGTCATCGTTGACTTTACATGCTCCGACTGTTGTTTGTTACGGCACTCTTGGCAGGAGCCGGTTTAAGCCCACCTGTGTTCATGTCACTTTTAATGTTGCAGTTGCTGTTGCGTTTTGAAACTGGACTGTGAAGGTGTGGAAAGATTCCATCCTGATGACTTTGGCAAATCAAGATCGGTAACCGCTTAAGGAAATACATATAAGAGTCCAAAAATTAAGTATTACTTTAGTACCTTGACTGATTCTGTTTGCAAAATATTACAATTTCTATAATATTCTTGCAGTTGAGACCTAAAAAATGGTCCTTCCAACAGCTCTATAGCTAATAATCATGCAGTGCAAGACAACAACAATGAGGGGAAATAGACATTATTTACATAACACAATAGAGATAACTCAAGTTTACACACCCTTACAGAATCTGCAAAAATGATAATATTTTAACAAAATAAGCAGGATCATACAAAATGCATGTTTTTTTTGTTTTTTTAGTACTGTCCTAAGATATTTTACATAAAAGATGTTTACATATAGTCCACAATTTATAAAAAACGACTCAAAAGTTTATGAATCCTTGATTCTTAATACGGTGTTGTTCCCTGGATGATTCACAGCTGTTTTTTTGTTTGTTTTGTTTTTTGTTTTTGTAATGGTTGTTCATGAGTCCCTTGTTTGTCCTTCTGTCCTTCAGAAAAAATCCTCCAGGTCCTGCAAACTCTTCAGTTTTCCAGCATCTTTTGCATATTTGAACTCTTTCCAGCAGTGACTGTATGATTGTGAGATCCGTCTTTTCACACTGAGGACGACTGAGGGACTCAAACACAACTATTAAAAAAGGTTCAAACATTCACGGATGCTCCAGAAGGAAACACGACGCATTAAGAGCCGGGGGTGCAAACTTTTGAACAGGATGAAGATGTCCAAATTGTTTGTTATTTTGTTTTAACATCACATTTCTTCATTTAGTAACAGAAGATACTTAAATGTTTCTTGGAAGTTCAATTTACCTTGATCTTCGAATCAAAAAAAATTTCACCCCTCCGGTTCTTAAAGGGATATGTTCACCCAAAAATGAAAATTAACCCTTGATTTACTCACCCTCAAACCATCCTAGGTGTATATGACATTCTTCTTTCTTTTATATGAGTTATATTAAGTTAAAAAGGGCAACCATCCATTATAAAAGTAATCCACACGGCTCCGGGGGGTTAATAAATGCCTTCTGAAGCGAATCAATAGGTTTTAGAAAAAATATCCATATTTAACACATTATAAAGTAAAATATCTAGCTTCTTCCAGACCGCCTTCTGTATTCGAAAAAGCCTAACTGGTGCGAGAGTTCAATACAAGTTGAATACAGAAGGCGGTCTGGCAGAAGATACATATTTTTTATTATATATTAACTTACACAATATATATATTTCTTACACAAACCCATTGATTTAATTCAGAAGGCCTTTATTAACCCCCGGAGCAGTGTGTGGATTACTTTTATAATGGATGGATGCACTTTTTTAGTCTTCAAATTTTGGGCTTCCATTCACTGCCATTATAAAGCTTGGAAGAGCCAGGACATTTGTTAATATAACTCTGATTGTGTTCGTCTGAAAGAAGAATGTCATATACACATAGAATGACTTTTGGATTACTAAATTCGGCGAACTATCGCTTTAATGCATTGTGCTTCCTTTTTTTTATTGTAAACAAAATTGGTAAATATCTTTTCTGAGATTTTTAAAAAACTGCTGAAGGTTTTCATGGTTTCTCCGTAATGGTTGTGTTGTATAGAGGTGGAGATGTTACCACAAATGTCTGGTGTTGCAAACATGTGCAAGTCATTTTGCAAGCTCTCTCTCTCTCTCTCTCTCTCTCTCTCTCTCTCTCTCTCTCTCGCTCTCTCTCTCTCTCTCTCTCTCTCTCTCTCTCTCTCTCTCTCTCTCTCTCTCTCTCTCTCTCTCTCTCTCTCTCTGTCTCTCTCTCTCTCTCTCTCTCTCTCTCTCTCTCTCTCTCTCTCTCTCTCTCTCTCTCTCTCTCTCGGGATTCATTAATGGACACACTGCTCTATTCTTTTCATGGATTCAGTAAACACTGCCACAGATGTTTGGGATATTCATGGGTAAAGGGAATCTATGCTAGTCTCAACTGTTTTGCCTATTCCCCACATTACATCTCTATGTACAGAACAAAATTACTCTGACATTGAAAGATTGTTACTGTTGTATTTGGGAAAAAACATGCTCTGATATTTCTAGATATTTGTTTGAACAAACTGCTTTCTAACCTAACTTTTATTTCTCTTCTCTAATTAAATCGGAGGATGCCAAATTCAATTGCAGGTGAATGTTATTTTTTAAATATTTTATCTTAGGGCTATTTAATATATAAAAATGCACTATTTTCGCTTGCTTTCAACAAGATAATCTGTCCTTTGAGGGAGTGCAAAAATATAAATCATTCATTAGAGTGTCTAAACTGTCTTCGTCACCTTACGCATCATGGGACCCTCAGCGTTTTTCCCGACAGAAGACTGCTGTTCCTCAGCCAGACACCATGTTTCCCTTTTTTCCTGCCCTTTTTGAGAGCTTTTACACAGACTAGCCTTTCACATTCATCCAGATGCAAAAGAAAAACCCTGCCCCCCTCCCATTCTCTAATTATAGTTGCTGGTGTTGGACAAGCAGTGGCCTCAGGCGTGTGTGCGGGACTGTGCTAGAGGGCGCCGGCGGGCAGTATGTGGCAGCAACGGCCGAATGTATAAATCTCTGTGTTCTTTTCAACGTGCCCAGTGCATTAACAGCCAGCTGAGGATGGACAAGCTGTCAACATGCACAGGTAAAGATTCATCACAGGAAAACAGTTTTCATCTGCTCTCAGTGGACGATGTCTTAAAAGTGTTTTGCGTTTGTCAGCAGATGCGTTGAGCTCTAAATGTCAGTTGGCTCGCTCTCAAGCTATGCGGGCCAGTGCTCGTTCGGATTCCTTCGCCATCTTTATCCCGATATGCAAAGCCGACGGAACTTACTCAGAGGTATTGTAATGCTAAAGTCCAACAGCTATATTCATAACTGCGCTCATAATCTCAAAAGAAACGTAACGTTAATTTGGATGCATTGTTGTTCATTTTGGTGGCATTTCCAGTTTCAGTTTCCAACCCTGCATGACCTCTCATGACCTTTGACCTGTAGGTGCAGTGTCACAATCAGACAGGTTACTGCTGGTGCTCCACCGCTGATGGGATGCTCGTGAGCGGAAGCTCTGTCCAACACCTGCGGCCCAACTGCACTGGTGAGTTCTGTTAGTGAGACGCATGAACGAGTGACACAGACCAGCGTTATTTTAGTTTCATTAGCTATGTTTCCATCCATCTAGTTTTATGGAAATTAAGGGATATCCATTTTATAAAATTACAAGACAAACAGCAGTCTACTGTTGTGAGTATAATGTTGTTTTATTTATATATGTATATATATATACACTCACCTAAAGGATTATTAGGAACACCATACTAATACTGTGTTTGACCCCCTTTCGCCTTCAGAACTGCCTTAATTCTACGTGGCATTGATTCAACAAGGTGCTGAAAGCATTCTTTAGAAATGTTGGCCCATATTGATAGGATAGCATCTTGCAGTTGATGGAGATTTGTGGATGCACATCCAGGGCACTAAGCTCCCATTCCACCACATCCCAAAGATGCTCTATTGGGTTGAGATCTGGTGACTGTGGGGGCCATTTTAGTACAGTGAACTCATTGTCATGTTCAAGAAACCAATTTGAAATGATTCGAGCTTTGTGACCTGGTGCATTATCCTGCTGGAAGGAGCCATCAGAGGATGGGTACATGGTGGTCATAAAGGGATGGACATGGTCAGAAACAATGCTCAGGTAGGCCGTGGCATTTAAACGACACCCAATTGGCACTAAGGGGCCTAAAGTGTGCCAAGAAAACATCCCCCACACCATTACACCACCACCACCAGCCTGCACAGTGGTAACAAGGCATGATGGATCCATGTTCTCATTCTGTTTACGGCAAATTCTGACTCTACCATCTGAATGTCTCAACAGAAATCGAGACTCATCAGACCAGGCAACATTTTTCCAGTCTTCAACTGTCCAATTTTGGTCTTCTGCTGTTGTAGCCCATCCACCTCAAGGTTGTGCGTGTTGTGGCTTCACAAATGCTTTGCTGTATACCTCGGTTGTAACGAGTGGTTATTTCAGTCAAAGTTGCTCTTCTATCAGCTTGAATCAGTCGGCCCATTCTCCTCTGACCTCTAGCATCAACAAGGCATTTTCTCACAGGACTGCCGCATACTGGATGTTTTTCCCTTTTCACACCATTCTTTGTAAACCCTAGAAATGGTTGTGTGTGAAAATCCCAGTAACTGAGCAGATTGTGAAATACTCAGACCGGCCCGTCTGGCACCAACAACCATGCCACGCTCAAAATTGCTTAAATCACCTTTCATTCCCATTCTGACATTCAGTTTGGAGTTCAGGAGATTGTCTTGGCCAGGACCACACCCCTAAATGCATAATAATAATCCTTTAGGTGAGTGTTTATATATACACATATATTCCATATATTAATTATTATTATATATATATATATATATATATATATATATATATATATATATATATATATATATATATATATATATAATATATATATTTATGGAATATATGTAACATTTTTTTTTTGCATTTTCATTTTAGTTAAAGTTTTAGTAATTTTTGTTTTTTATTGTTTTTTTATTATGTGTCTATATACATTTTTTATTACGTTTTAGATATGTTAGTATGTTGGCACATTGCTGCCACATACAAATGACTTTTTCTATAATATTTTCTCATAATAATGAGATGTTTATAAAAACAAAATTTTCTTATTAAAATGTCATATTTGGTCGTAATAACCAGATGTTATGTCATTAAAACTACATATTTTTCTCATTAAAACGACATTTTCTCATAATAACAAGTTGTTATGTCATTAATACAACATATTTGCTTGTAATAACGAGACGCTATGTCATTAAAGGGGACATATTATGCCCCTTTTCACAAGATGTAATGTAAGTCTCTGTGGCGTCCCTGTGTGTGTGTTTCAGCTCACAATACCCCCCGGATCATTTATTATAGCTTGTCAAATTTGCCCCTATTTGGGTATGAGCAAAAACACTGTTTTTGTGTGTCCCTTTAAATGCAAATTAGCTGCTGCTCACCCCCTTCCAGAAGAGGGCGGAGCCTTTACACAAGCTTTGGATACTTTGTCAAAAACAAAACAGGCAAATCTCACGCAGCCAAAATGTCCCCAGCACCAGAAATAACCAGTAGTGCAGCCTTACATGTTTGAACCAGAGTCGGACACAGACTGGACCTGGACGTTTCTGAATGGTTAGTGGATACATTTATGTAACGTTAGTTGTTGTGGAGTTGTATAGGTGTTCGTGTGGGAATGTAAAATAGTCCGTCACCTGACTCTTTGGGATCCTTCCATCTTCGGGAGACGATGGTGTAGCTTTCAGCTCTGTGATTTTCTATCTGCACCTATAAAGCCCGACTCTTGAATGGCAATCTCTGCTGCATTTTCTGCAGGTGAGCGACGATGCCTGCTGAGGCTGCAGCTGCTTTTCCTTCCTCTTGACTCTCTTTGCGGCCAGGTTTTTTATCCTGGTTTCCTCTGCTTTCTGTACGCCCTGTCTGACAACGAAATGCCAGGCGGTCTTCTGCACAGCTCTCCCACGTGCGCGACGTCCGACAGCTTTTTTAAAGTTTCTCATAATAATGAGATGTTATGTAGTTCAAAACAACACATTTTTCTTGTGATAACCAGTTGTTGTCTTTATTTAGGTGTATATATATATATATACACACTGTACACATAATGGGAAAACATGATTTTTATGTCATTATTATGAGAAAATGTATCGTTTTTAATGATAAAATATTTAATTTTAACGACATACAGTAGTATCTCATTATTACTAGAAAATATGTTGTTTTAACGACATAACATCACATTATTACGACATAACTGAGTGGCAAAAAAAAACCTTTTATTTCAGTTAATGTTTTTATTTCAAGTAATACATTTGTTATGGTTTTAGTTTTAGCTAACAATAATGACCCTGACCCGCAAAGTGGGCCTTGTTCAGGATTTTCTGAGTGATTAAACATGATGTGAGTAATAAAGTGGGCTGAAAACATCTGTAGAAACCTCAGAGAACTGTACGTTTTGAATGGTTAAGCATCACATTTTCTTCACCAAACATAAAGCAATCTGTTTTTCCCTGATCTGTGCTGAAGGTCCGATGTCAGATATTGCTCAGGAAACCGATGTGGAATTAGCACAAGCGAGTGAGTGAACACACACATACACAGATATCTCAGTATAATGAAATAAAGGTGCCGTTTATCTGACATGTTCCTCTCTGTGTTTAGAGCGAGGTGTTCCTGATCCTCCTGATCCTGAGCGGCGCTCTGAGCCGACGGCTGCAGGTGACGTTGGGATTTCTATCTGATCAGAATCAGATTTTAGATCATATATTTGCTGTCTTTTGCATGAATTCAGTGATCAGCAGAGCTCAAATACAAGCAAAACACAAACTCATTTAAAGAACATGAAAAACATCTTTAAACATATTGTTGTCATATTGATGTGTTGTTGGGGAAAGTTACTTTTTTAAGTTACAATATAATGTTACAAAAAGTTGTATTTATGGCAAATGTAAAGGCGCTTTCACAACAAAAGTGAAATGAATAATCCTCAGGCTGAAGGAAATGCAAACTGAACACCATTGATGAAAACTGAAGATGTTATACCATTGAGATGCTGTCTGATTTTTAATACAGGAATCACTGTGCCTCCATTTTGGGTGACAATCCTATTGAACTCTGACCCAAATGGAACCCGTCCCGTCAGACGACCCACAGGTGAGAAGGAGATGATCAAGGCTTCATTTGAAGAGTGTGTTTGTTCAGTGTCTCTCTCTGTGTTCCTGCAGACTCTCTGAAGAACTGTGAACACGAGAGAATGTCTTTGCTTGCTGAAGTGGGCATTCGGGGGTCAGAAGAGCGTTTTATCCCAGAATGCAGTGGAGATGGGCGGTACAAATCCGTTCAGTGCCACAGCGGCACAGGATACTGCTGGTGTGTGAGAGTGGACTCGGGGCGGCCCATCCAGGGCACTTCGGACAGGTAGCGAGCGTGTGTGTGTGTGTGTGTGTGTGTAAGTCAGTGTAGAAAACTGAAAATGATTCTTTTCTCTGTACAGGAACCAGCTGCCTGACTGCAGCTCTCAGGAAACACACACGCTCATCATCAACAACAGCTACACAGAAACACCTCCCTCAGGTCAGATCTTAGCATATATTAGATCAGGGATGGGCATCTTCGGTCCTGGAGGGCCGCTGTCCTGCAGAGTTTATCTCTAACCCTGATCAAACACACCTCAGGTGACTGCCTTTCTAGGGTTGGTACCTTTTACCAGGGTTGGAGCTCAACTCTGCAGGCCCTCCTGGACCGAAGTTGCAATCCCTGTGTTAGATAAATGACAAGCGGAATGGGAAGAATGTCAAAATAGATTTTACATTAATCCACATTCTCTTTTAAAGTGCCCCGTTATGCTATTTTAAAGGCTTCTCATGCTGTTCTGGAGTTTCCTACAATTAGTTTACATGCATCCAAGGTCAAAAACACTATCATTTTATCATAACACTGCAGCATCAGCTCTTTTCTAGCCCGATAAACGTTTCTGTCTCTCTAAACCCCGCCTTTCCGAGAGCTTTCTCTGCTCTGATTGGTCAGACAGCACAGTCTGTTGTGATTGGTCGACCGCTTGCAGCTCGTTTCAGAAACCAAACATCAATATCCATATATGAATTTCAGCTCTTCCTCAGCACTTGATACAGTGATACGAACTGTAACGCTCTACCGTATCTTTCTCATCCTTTGGATTTGCTTTTGCAGCTTAGACAACAGCGTCTTCTCGACATGTCTACAACACAAATCAAACTCTTCCAGTCTCAGCTACAACTACAGCGCTTGAGGGCGGGGCAAAGTACACCAATCAATGAAGACCATAGACTGGCATTATGCAAATCTGTTACAAACCTACCTGGGATCGTGCAGAAAGTGAGACTGGTTTTGCTGACGAGTCGTTTCTGCAGCTCAGAATCGGTTCTTTCTTTTAGGAGACAAAAACTTTATTTGTCATGCATTTTGATCTTTGAAACTTTGCAGACGTTTTACATTCACAAACAGCACTGCATGCTCTGTTAATATCTGAAAAAGCATAATAGGGGTACTTTAAAGCCAGACTTGATCAAGTTGTGTATATAGGCCACAGTAGACTGACCCATGGGTCTTTATTGAAGGGCAATGCACCACCATTTTTGGTCAGCACAATCTTTGAAGGACTTTTACCATTTTTATCATAACTACCTTTAAATGATCTTTAATAGAGTTGCATAGACCAAATAGTTTAGCCTTTTTTCAAAGTTGAATTGCATAAATGTAATATTGATTGTATTGTTTGTTGAATATTGATGTTATCTGTTATGTAATAGCCTGTGAGGCTGATATGGCAATACATTAAAAAACAAACCAGTCAGATATTAGTCTATTTGACTCTCTAAAATACTGTACATATCAGCAATTTAATCTGTGATATCTGTCTGTGTTTGTATAGGTTGCCCCAGTGGACGAAAGACAGACTTTTTGAAGAGTTTAACACAAGCATTTCAGCAGGAAGTTGAAAGTGTTGCTCCATCTTCTGCTGACAGGTTAGAGACACACACGCAATGATTACAGTCATTAGACATAAAGACAAGCAGTTATCAGAGTAAACGCTCACTCTTTCAACACACGGTGAATCAACAAGGTTGAGTTTTGCTTCGCTTTTACATGTCCTTGTTACACTTTACATGTAGTTACTGTAGTAATAACTATACACTGAGCATAATTATAATTACATGCAACTAACCCTCAACCAAACCTCAATCCTAACCCTAACCCTAACCCTATAGTAAGTACATGTAGTTAATTACTATTACACATTATTTAAATGCATAATTACACTGTAACAATGTTGATATTATAACAATGTTTCAAAGTCTTACATCTTCAAGTGTTTAGCATGAAACTCTCGGTAACACTTTATTTTAAGGTGACGTAGTTACACTTTACTTACTACATGCACAGTGCACTTACTATAGTGGGGAGAGTGGGGTAAAGTGAGACATTTTTTACATTTGCTCCCCTCTAAGCGAGCTCAAATGATATATCAGTAAAATTGACACATTTCCCATTAATTCTCCTAGCAATGGAAATGATCAGAATGTATTCAGGACGATGGTCAGTGAAAATATGATTGTTTTTTTAAAAAAGTCGTCAATGTTTATGACATTAAAAATAAAACATATGTAATGTAATATTACATTACAATATGTTTAAGACTAAACTTAACTTGTACCTCATGTCTCACTTTACCCCACAGCATTTGTTTCACTTTACCCTTAGCAATTCAGGCTAATCTTCAGCTAGCATCATCACATGGTTTTATATGTTGGTAGTTCATCAACATGTATGATATAAGTTTTTCTAGCTGAATAAATTTGCTGTGGCACAACAGTTGATTAAGTTGACAGCAAAAAAAATTACTTTTACATGCAAAATATATATTTTTGTGAAAAAAACATGCTTGCCACAGCACCATGAGGTCCTCTCCTTCATGGCCAAGGGGAAATTGGAGGAGCTTGAAAACATAATGGTCATTTGACCACAAATGTGTTCTGTTGACCAGATACAGGGGGTGTCTCACATTACCCTGTTCTCCCCTAATAACAGCAAATTATGCATAATTACAAGTACCAAACCCTAAACCAAACCCTAACTGTAACTCTATAGTAAGTACATTTTGTTCATTAATATTACTCAGGACTTATTTGAGGAAGTACAGTGCAACTACGTCCCCTTAAAATAGTGTAACCAAACATTGAAACAACAGCTGACATTTTTTCAACCACATTTCAATGCCGACATATCAGTTTCTTACTCAACTAGTAAATATTAAAACTTAAAATTGTATGCATGAAAACATAATTTTTGCAATTCAGTTCAGTTGCTGAAATGAGACACTTCTCTTTTGAAACAGTGTATTTATTGTTAAATAAAACTATTAAAAAATGCTTTTATTCATTAAAATAAAACTGAAATAAAATCAAAAACTTGAAAAACGAACACTTACCAAACTTAAACCAAAATTACAAATGTTGCGTTTGCCACTAACTGAAACTAAAATGAATATAAAATAAAGCTACATTGAAATATTAAAATATTTAAAGGTGCACTATGTAAAAAAGTTTCAGTAAAATATCCAAAAACCACCAGACCAGTGTATATATTTTGTTCAGTTGAGTACTTACAATATCCCAAAGGTTTCCAACTATTTGTAAATTGTGAGAAATTGCTATTTTAACCAATGAATCGGGACGGGTGTGAGGGAGTCGCCTGTCAATTGAGCCATATCTACGTTCCCCTCGGTTTCCAGTTTGTTTTATTTAACAGAACCGCTTTAAGGCTGGAATACACCACATGATTTTTAAAAGCTGAACAGATTTTTAAAACAATAGGCATCATACACTTGCCGACTTTGTAAATGGTTACAGAGAAAAGCTGTGCATCATACACTACCAGACTTTAAAGGGGTACTTCAGCACTGGGAAGATGAATCTGTATTTAAACTGGGTCATTAATGTAGTAGAAATGTGAAATTATTTTTGAATTTGGTGCCTTCTAGACTGAGAAAATGAGAAAAACACAGAAAATGTATTTTTGTCTGGGGATGAAAGACACCAATTCCCAGAACGCACTTCCCTGCCCTACTCTAGGCACGGCTAGTCGGCTACTGGATTACTGGATCACTTGCCCACCGCGTTCATTTTCAGAAGATCAGTTCAGTTAGAGACACTACAATTAAAAACTGAACGTGTCTGTTCGATATAATGCGAGTGAGCCGATTGAGCGTCACGGCACAAACGCAGCAGGATCGGATTACATTCATCACATGAGCTGAGGTAATCGCGGGATTCGCGGCTGCATTCACAGCGCGTGATCAGTCTGGCGCGTGTTCAGTTCATGTCTTTGGAAGCTTAACTTTCATAGGAAGTTCATTTTAAAAGTTAAAACACTCACTTTGCTCTCCACCGCTCCGTTTACATGAATCTCCGCAGCTCCGCGAGCCGAGTGCTGTGAGTGTGATGTTGAAAACATGAGGAAATAGCGCCTCCTGCTGGCTGTAGTCTTTAGCATCTGGCCAAAAACTCCAAAAATGATATTTGCGTCATCGGAGGAATTTATCCAGAAATAAAATACACAATTCTCTCGTCTCAGGGTCATATGAGGGGGGAAATAATTTGATATATACTCCTGGGTTTCTACTGATACAAAGCTTAATGCTAATCGCTGAAGTAACCCTTTAAAAACGTTCAGAACACAAACTGAAGCAAGCGTTGCTAGGAGACTACTGGGTACGCGATGAAGTAATTCGTTGCTTCACCTCTGAAACTGAAATGTAAATGCATTTATACATTTTCATATCAAAATGTTAAATTATAATTGCATAAAGAATGTTATAAGATTATAACATAATAACAAATTAATTAAGACAAATGTTTACCTCAGAATTTGGTTTGCTAATTATGTTTAGCTCTGTTGCGATTGCTGTCCAGCTTTTTTCTTTGTCTACTCTGTTGTGGTAGCTGTCGTCCACATTATAGAGACACTCGTGCTCCTGCCGCAGCTGAATACGTTTTTCTTCCATGGCGGAGTTCCACTTTGTGAACTTGTACATGTCCATTTCTTAATCTTTGATTTTCTAGTGGTCAGTTTTTTCCGGTTTCAGTAGTGATGCGTCATACGCATGTGTTCTAAAATCGGCTCAAAATATCAAACATGTTTGATATCCTCCGACTGGATGGAATCAAAATCTGAAGCTATGACCGTGATATAATATCCTATTTTTCCATGGAATCTGTGGGCTCAAATCTGCAGACTGGCTCTGACTTTTGTCAACTAGCATCAACTTGTTCAGACTGTAAATCGGGGGGAAAATCAGGGCAAAATTGTGTAGTATATTCCAGCCTTCACTCTCACCGGAGTGTGAACAAGTGTCACAGCAGCCGCCGAGCGAACGCACAGAGTAACGTCATAACATCATGCTCAACACACTCAAATGTCTCTAATATGATAAACAGAGCTGCGTTACCTCATACTCATGACCGGAAAAGAGGAAATGGCGCCGGCGACTGTGTCATAATAAAAGTCCCGCTGCTCGCGAGGCGTGTGTTGCGTTCATCTACCAATCGCTCACGGCGGCCTTACTCAGCTCCACAACACTCAGTCATGCTCTGCTTATACGACAGTAACGTTCATAATCACATTCATGAACATGATTTCTGCCCGAGTCCTGTCCCGATTCTTTTCCACCGGCTGTGAGGTGAAGACCACATGTCCCAAGATTCTGCGCTCATACTTGAAGTCATCAAACTACGCCTTTGTTTTGAATAGGCAACCTCTAGTGGATGGAAAAGTTACATTGTGCAGCTTTAAACAGAAATAAATACTCGCCAAGCGTCAAATGCGAGTATAAAATCAATGTTGGCAAGTATGAAACAGTGTCATTTGACAGTTGGCTGGTAACATTTTCATGAATTCTGACAATGCATGAACGTGTTAAACGTGAATGACGGGCCTGCATCGTCACAAAAGTTTAAGCCTTGACTATTTAAATATTCAAGTGCAAAGAGAGCTAATTTCATTATTCGCACACATTCAAAGCATGCGCGCGCCCAGAAAGCTGCGTCTCAGACAGCGCACCAATACTAAACTCTCATTCACGTCTTCTTGCACTTGAGTGGACTAATTCACTGTATCCTAGTAAACATAGTCGGTTTTGTCTTAAGTTAATGTAAACTGTTGAGAAAGTAAATGCATTTGTAACAGTATCAGTATATCAGATCCATGCATTCACTCTTAAAGTGACAGCAGCCTAATATTCCTGCTGCTTCATTCATAAATAAGAGTGTTTTTGAAGGCTATGAAGTGTTATTTTATATTTGCTTACTTTATTAAATTTCTGTACTTGAAAACTACTGTTATAAATAACCTGAAACGCACTGTTTATTTTATTTGTATCTTTGTTATATTGTATTTATATGTGCTATTGCTAGTAAGTTGATTATTTGTTCTTATTTTTTGTTACTGTTACTTGTCTTTAATATTTTAATATCAGTACTAAAATTACACATCTTTAGATGAAACACAAAATGTTCTTTTTGGGATCTTTGTAATCTTTCTACATTGTCATTCCTGTGGCGTTGGTCCAGAGCTTCCATCATTGACTGATTCCTCTGGTCTTTCAGGACACCCGAGGCCCGTCCTCACATCCCCACCTCTCTTCCCTCTGTTCACACTCTCCGTCGGTACTTTACGCGGCTGGACGCTAGACGGTAATGGGGTTCTCAGCGAACGAGAAGCTCGTCCGTTACGGCTCCTGCTCCGCAGAAGTCTGCGTCCTCGCCGCTGTGCCAAGAAGTTCATGCAGTTCTGTGACCGTAACGCAGACCGTCTCCTCAGCACTCAAGAGCTCACATCCTGTCTTGGCATTTGAGGCGCCCATAAATATTGTGCAAGATGAAGCATCTTTGGAAATGGTTTCAGACTTCAGTTTGACCTTCATCTCTCCACAGCTCCTTTGAGTCTGTGACTGCAGCGTTCAATCACTTCACTCTGGGTTTCTGAATCGGTTTCAGCTCTCACCGGCGCGCTGACCTTTTCACTTATGCAAGTCCAAACGCTGTGCCTTTCAAATAAAGGACTCGTTATTGGTTTTGTAAAAATAACCACGGGTTAGCCTTTCTGACCGCTGGAGTGTATTTGAGTGGCTGAGAGTGAGTTTGGACACACTACAGTACCATGGTACATGAACATTGTAATAATCCTGCATGGTTTTACGACCGGGGTTATTATAGTAACCCTGGAACTAAAAACATTTGTAAAAAATGTGTGGCTTGAAATAAAATGAATGTTAACTGAAATACAATCAAATATAGAAAAACTTAAACTTATTTTATTTCAGCTTGCCAATGACACATTTCTCATTTTTGTTTATTTTTGAGTACACGCAACAACAAACATTAAGCATTTTTTCAAGATTTACTCATTTCAATTAATAGTAAAATTCCATCAAATTGATTTGAATAATCCTTACATTCAAGATTCAAGATTCAAGAGTTTTATTTGTCACATACACAGTTATATACAGAATATACAACTGGCAGTGAAATGTAAACAGGTCCGCTCTAAAGACAGTGCAAATAACAGTTACAAGAAAACACAAGGAGGAAATTAAAATAGAAATAGAATAAAATAGAATAAAAAAGTACTAAACATATGTAGAGTTATAAATAATCAAGTAGGAGATAAAAATATATATATAAAGTATAATGTGCAAACAATAGGTATAATGTAATGTGCAAACAGAAGTATAATGTGCAAACAGGTTTATAACAGGCTGTTACACAGTAACAATAGAACATAAAGTGCAGTGCAATGACAGTATGTGGATGTTAATGTTAAACTGGATGTTTATGTGTGTGTGCGGGGTGAAGTGAAGTCACGTGACTGAGTTCAGGAGTCTGATGGCCTGGGGAAAGAAACTCCTCCTGAGTCTTTCAGTTTTTGCCATCAGGCTCCGAAAGCGTTACCAGATGGCAGTGGGGTGAAATGGGATTTTGCAGGGTGGTTAATGTCTTTGATGATATTAGCAGCTCTACCTCTGCAGCGTTTGGTGTAAATGTCCTGCAGAGGCGGAGAGCTGACCCTGAGATGCGCTCGGATAAGCGCACAACTCTTTGCAGGGCTTTGCAGTCATGACTGGTGCTGTTCCCGTACCACGCTGTGATGCACTGAGTCAGGACACTTTCTATCGCCCCTCGATAGAAAGTTTTCAGGATAGCTGGTGAGACCCTGAATTTCCTCAGCTGGCGCAGGTGGTACAGTCATGTTATGAATTAAGATTTATGTGAGTAAAAAAAAAAGAGCTTCATTTTATTTTATTTTTATAAATCTTAAACTTAAATGTATGGTCCATCCTTGTTCCATTAAGATTTATACGAAATGTTTTATTAAGCTCTATTTTTCTTAATTCATGACATGAAAAATATATAAGGATTATTAAATTGTTCAATTTGATGGAATTTTACTACGATTTGAAATGAGTAAATCTTAAAAAAAGGCTTTATTTATTTTTTGTGCACTTGATGTAGCAAAAACTAAAAATGTATAAAAATTATTTCTTTTAAAAATTCCAAAAACATACAATTACATACTAAAACTTTAACTAAATTAAAATGAGAAGTTAAAATATAAAAATAAAAACTATGTCAAAATATCATAACAGTATCTCAATTATACTAAAATGAAATTTATACCGTATCTTCATTTCATACATTTTTATTTAAACCTGGAAAAAACTGATTTTAGGTCCAAATAGGCTACTACATAATATAAAATTATTAAAATCAAAATTGATTCTGACATCAGTAGAGCCTACATGTTTTTAATTCATATTTCAACCAGAGTTAAACAAATGTAAAATAAAAGCCATTTCACTGATCTCAGATATTTTTAACCAAATTTTATGTCAAAGTATTTGGTATTACTCTTGGGTTTCTTCAGCACTGACAGAAGAGGGTGGGAGGTCAAATCCACAGCAAGTCCTTGAATATGATGAGTGAGTGTGAATGGAAAATTCATAATGATGTGTAAAAATCATTATGATGACAGGTGGTAAAAAAAGGCTTTTAAGCCACCTGTATTAAACTGCTGTCACTGTCAGATTGCACCCCGTTTATTCCAGTGTGTTTGTTTCGTAAGTAGGCCTAAGCAATTTTCTGTAGGCCAATCACGTCCCATTCATTCAACAGGTCTGGAAAAATAACAAAATGCAGTCCAACAGATTGCACTACAAACTAGTGTGTTTATGATTACGATGATTGATTAAAATAATATGATAACAAATATGCAAGCAGCATAACGGAAAGTTTTTGTACAGCTAAAATAAACGGAAGTGAAGGAGAACGGAACAATCGAGTCAAAATGGCGGCGCCCTTACGTTGAGAATAAGGTGAGCGCATGTGTTTATGTTGGAGTGTGTTTGCTGCTTGACTGAATGTGTTTCTCCTGATCTTAACGTTTGACCTGCAGGCTTCTGCTTCGGTTGATACTAGTAAAGAAAAACCAGCAGCACTAAAGGACACCCCTAGGTGTCAGTGTAACTCCAGTCCAGATTTGAGTGATTCTGCGTCGAGCGGCTTTGACTGTACTAGCAATTTACTATCAAACGACACAACTCTGCTTTCTCTCATTTTGAGGCTGGTTTTGTTTGAATGTCAAGTAAGTGAGATATCATTGAGCACACTTGTATATTTCACTGTCTTTGTTCTCACTCAAAACGCTTACACTTTCCACAGATTTTGATGGGGTTTTTCCACAAGTAACAGTTAGCTAATTAACATAGTAAATCTATGGCATGACGCATGCAGCAAGTTTTTAAAACATATTTTCTGTTTTAAAAATGTACATTTATGACACAATAGCCTAATTTGGTCTATGTTAACTTGACTTTAAATTACAAAACACTCACGTGAGGGTGTATGGCTTAGGGAGCCCTTGTGAAAAAGCAGTGCCCTTAATTATATTAATTGTGCACTTGTAGTGTACCTCAAATCTTTAAAAAAGTATGTATTTAAAATATTGCATTTGCTGATAATATAATATGAACGATATAAAGGCCACTTAAGTGTACTTAAATAAAGTACACACTTGAGTACACTTTTAAAAAGTGCATTTTAATGTCAAATTTAAAGCTTTACTTTAAATTACACCTTTAAATCATAGTTTTAATAATATTTTGCCACACTTATTTTGATGTGTTGTCTAGCTTAAAGCACATGGAAAATGGGCTACTTGATTATAATTTTTACTGTAGTGTGTTATTTGATAATTCAAAGTTAATATATTTTAAGTGTTTTAAATGGCACCTTTATCATTACAAATGTGCAATTAAAATATATTTGAATACATGCCATGCAAGTTTCAACAGAAATGACATTAAAGTATATTTAAGTTTACTTGTCATCCATTTGACAGCACTCTTTAACCATATTTCAAAGACAATAGAAGTCATTATGAAATTACATATAAAGAAGTCCTACTTAAGTGGGTCAACTAATATAAATTTAAACTATAGTACATTTTTATTTATTTATAAATAACATGCAACTAAGTGTCAGAAAACATTACATTAAGTTACATTACATCATTTCCAAAATAAGTTCTTATTTTTGGTTTTACAAGGGTAAATATGACATGAATATATCATTCTCTTTTCTGACTGCTGTAATCAGTCTCTCTGAGTCGTGGAAACACTGTTGTGTATTTTTCTATTAGCATTTAAGCCAATTTATTTATTAATTCTCATTATTATTATTATTATTAGTGCAAATGGAAAAGCAAAAAAAAAAACATTTTTTGTAGTCTCCCATTCACCATAAGTTTACCCATCTATGATGACTTCCTCTTTGTCCTGCAAATGTGTCAATTTCAGTTTCACTGGCCCACAAACATTATGTTAACAAGTGTGCTTCACATGTGACTTGACAACTAGACAGCTGTTGGACAGAATATGTTACAATCCCTGGTTAGAGGAGGCTGTTTACTCCCCTAAAGCTCACTATGGCATGGTAGTGAATACATTTGAATAATCGGTATTTGTTTGGATCTAGAGAATCGTCTATTCTCAGTTTCTCCATCGGCACTGTAAAATCCATCTCTCTCCGTCTCTATCACCCCATCATTATTAGATCTGTCCTGTAGGTGTGCGGCGGGCAGAAATTGAACATTAATAAATCATAAATCGACTTCTTTTCTGAAGATGGATTCAGTCTCCCCATTAAGATTAGGATAATAAGCGTGTTGGAGTAAATTAAATAAAGTGTGTGATAAAGGGATTTCCAGCAGGTCCTGATGGAAAAAACAGTTCATACCAGCTTAATGTGTTCAGGTTGGTTCTTGAAATAAGGAACAACCAATAACTTGTATGTTTCTTCTCCTGTGTGGTCTGCTACCTAACCAGACCCAGTTTGCCGTTAAGAGGAAGAATTAGTCACTGGGTTTGCCAGATCAGGGTTACAGATCTTTAAAGAGTATGGTAGCATGCAAAAAACGTTGCAAATGCTGGCAAACCATGTTTTATGTAGAGTTGTAACTGTTCAGTATATCTTCTCAGTCTTTTGTTGACTTCTTTTGGAGGTTCATTGTTCAAACTAATGAATGTCCTCATTTGCCTTAAAGAACAACTCCGGGGAATTTTTAAGTTAATCTTGATCGTATAACGTAACGTAATTATTTATCTAACGATCAAGATTAACTTAAAAATTCCCCGGAGTTGTCCTTTAACTAATTTAGTCACTGGCTGCATTCAAAATCGTCAATTTTGGCGTAAAATAGTATGTGACAAGTAGTATGTCCGAATTCGTAGTACTCATAACCATGGGCGTCGGAAGCAAATAAAATGTGGCTGGGTCCTCTCAGAATTTTTTTTTTACTGGAGTAATATTAGAGACCATTTACATTAAATACAAATATACTGCCATTTACTAAACGATTGATTGGGATAGACAAAATTACGGAAATCACTAAATTCTTTTATCGCGGCCATGGTGTAGGGGTAAGACGCATGGCATTAAGTTTTTCGCTCTACTCCCTTTTACCATCACATATCAGATCGGAAAGGCATTTATTTTCAATAAAACTGAAGAAAATATTAGAAAAGTGGAAATAAAGCGTCTAACGTGTTTACTAGTAGTGTTTATCGGTTATTGGTAGGTAAACAGACATGCGCTGAATTAGAAACGATAAAAGTGAGTGGGTCCATTATCATTGGTCATAAAAAGTGGGTGGGTCTTGTCCCACACACACAATGGTTCCGACGCCCATGCTGATAACACAGTTATGAATACCCGGATGACCTACTACTTCTGACAAGATTCTGAAGTGCGTATATGATGGACACTTTACTATCCCATGAGGCCACGGGAGAGGTTTTGTGAATGGCAGTGAAGCAATGTAACTGACACTGGTAGGTGTAAAAAAATTTGTAAGTGTAATTGGATTTTTTAGTTTGGCTCGCATCCCATTTGATTACATGAAGAGGGCGGGGTTTATAACCTATACTGCATTCAGCCAGCTGGGGGTGATCGAAATTCTTTGGCTTCACTTTTTTTAGGACATGTGCGGCACATAAGGGGAATGTCTCAAATCAGCTCCCTAGTTCAGTAGTCAGGGTACTGATCAGAGAGTCAGCCATTTTAACGCTTTCCCCACCTGCCTTTAAAAAAAAAAAGTTGACAGCCAACACCAGCGTTTTTGATCATTTTCACAAAAGTTTTATGACCACCAGAACATTTTGTTGTATTAATATCTGAAGATGCAATATATCAAAAGAAAAAACAGACCTTCTGCTTTCACACAACAACAACAAAAAAACATTTTATTCAAGAAATAATATAGTCACCTAAAACTGCTCCATAATTCAAACCATTTCAAGGCCTGTTTTAACAGCGTTTGACTTTCTTTGGTATAGACAAGTGGTATTTTTCTTACCCTGTGGTCTCTGTTCAAACGGAGAGGGAAAATGAAGTGGACACAAAGGCTTGAGGTGGAGAATAGGAGGGATTAGACGAGTGTCAAAGCACTTTTGCCGCTCAGTAATGGATGTGTTGACACGTGTCATCATTGTCCTCAATTACAGCCTCTTTATGAAACCTTGCGCTGTTGTGAGAGGATTTTAGCATAGTCCTTTAAAATCTTTAATCATTTCTGAATGAAAAGGAGGAAGTGCTATTGATGAGAGAGACATGAAATCGCTGCAGCATTGTGAGACCTTACTCTAAAAACCCGCTCAAATATAGAAACTCGCCCATACACACACCTTATGTGAATGGTGTGTGTGTTGTCTGGCTAAATCCATCATCTTTTGTGCCGTTCCCTTCATGCTTGACGCTTGAGAGGAGCTGAAATTGGCTGTCAGTATTCCAGTGCTGGACTCGGAGCTTCCTAATGGAATAAATTGGTTCCAAGATGTTCAATTTAACTGTGACCCAACACCTCGGAAAGATGATTCATCTGATATGCAAACCAGAGCATGACCAACAGGCAAGAAACTGCAAATTAACTTTCTCTCTCTGTCTCTCTCTCTCTGTCTCTCTCTCTCTCTCTCTCTCTCTCTCTCTCTCTCTCTCTGTCTCTCTCTCTCTGTCTCTCTCTCTCTGTCTCTCTCTCTCTGTCTCTCTCTCTCTCTCTCTCTCTCTCTCTCTCACTCACATGTACTCACAGACCCAGAGGTTTAGTGTGTATACAAGGTCAGTGACATGATTTCACTAATTTGCTGATTGGTCTCAGAAGAATGTGAACGTCTTCAACGCACAGAAACAATGATATTACTGACAGTCCAGACCTGCCGTAACATTTTTTACTGACCTAAATATATACACACTCACTGGCCACTTTATTAGGTACACCTTGCTAATATTGGGGTGGACCCCATTTTGCCTTCAGAACTGGCTTAATTCTGGACTTCCGGTGTGGCTCTGAAGCTGCTTGAAATAACGTTTCCAGACCGGTAGATTGTAATCCCCTGGTAAATACACTTGGGAAGTTTAAAACAAACTGAAATTTAACATGGAAGGGGAGAAGCAAAAAAGGGTTAAAAATAAAACGGGAAAAAGGCGAAACAACTGAAGATATTGACGGTGGCGAAGACGGCAGTGGAAATAATGGCAACGCTGGAAGAGCAAACGAAGCAGTAGCTAGCTCCGGTATACAAGCCATTCGAGACGAATTACAAGCTTTTAGAGCATGATATGGGGAAATGATATGGGTGCATTTAGACTCTCACTTCAGGATGATATGCGGAATCAGTTGAACGATTTTAGAGAAGAAATAAATACAAAATTTAAAGACCACCAAAGTGAGGGAAGCAGAACAACGCATAGTCGACATGGAAGAATGGAATGAGGAGGCAAGTAACGCACTCCTTGAAGTGTTGGATAGTCAGGATGCTCCGCAAACAAAGTTAACCGACATAGAAGCTCGCTCTAGACGGAACAATCTCCGTATTTACGGAGTCCCGGAGGAGTCCGAAGGAAGCAGCCTACTAGAGTTTGTGACGAGGCTTATAAAGTCAGAACTAGGCCTGCTGTCCATGGAAATGGAGATTGGAATACAGCGCTGCCACAGAGCGCTCGCACCAAAGCCTCCCCGCGATTCACCACCCGGATCGCTAGTTCTCTGCTTCCAAGAGTTTCAAGTGAAAGAACAAGAACTGCACACTGCATGGAAAAAGAGAGAAGTTCGGTTCGAAGGGAAGAGGATTTATTTCGACTCGGACTACCCTCCAGAGATACTGAAAAAGAGAAAGGAATATGTGGAGATTCTGAAGGAGCTCAAATCCAAGGGGATTCGGTTTCATACGCCATACCCAGCAAAACTGAGAGTGTTCTTTGAAAATGGCACCAAAACCTACGAGAATGCAGCAGAAGCAGTCAAAGACCTGAAGAAGAAAGGATTCTTGCTTGATAACTTCAAGGAACCTGAACCAAAACAGCGGAGACTTGCAACGTGGGAAAGAGCACACGTGGATCAAGAACGGATACGGGAGAAGTTACGAAGCTTTCACCGTGTTTCTCCGGGATTAACTGATATGGATGCTTGACAGTCGAGAATTGAATGTTCGATCAGGAGATCTGTGGTAAACTCTGTGGCATCCTGACGAGCGATACTGTGCAGTAGCCTATAAGGTAGACCTCTTTTGGCATATAATCCCGAGAAACTTCTTTAAGTCTTAAATAAAAGGATTATTCCGTTAATTTGTCTCAGTTTAGGTTAAATATTATTATTTATTTATTTGTATTATTATTATTTTTTTTTTAATTCTAATTTTACTGAGCCTGTTTGAGTCTAATATTTAAACCGGTTAAGTGGGAACGGTTTAGGAATTGCCGGTGCATTGAATATTTTGAGAGTATCTTCTTTTGCACCGAAGAGAGGCCCTTGACGGACACAAGGATTTCCACTCAAATTGAGGACCTACTTTAAACCTCGGACTTGGAAGTCTTTTTTTTCTATTTTATTTTAATTTTGTTTTACTTTACTGTTCTCGTTGTTATGATTGTTAGTACAATGTTCGATTTGTTGAGGTTATCATGGGAAATGGTATTCAAAGTTATGCGCATTGAAACAAATAAATGCATAGTCAGGAATATAAAATAATTACACTTAATGTTAATCTACTACATAATCCGATTAAAAGGAGCAGAATTATTGCAAAAATGAAACGTGAAAGAATACAGGTAATTTATTGGCAAGAGACCCGCTTACCTCCACAAGAACATGAGAAACTAAAGAAACTTGGTTTTCAAAATACTTATTACTCATCTCATAAATCAGGACGCAGAAGGGGAGTGGCCATTTTGATTTCTAATAAAGTGAATTTTGAATTTAAGTCTGAAATTAAAGATAAAGAGGGAAGATATATTTTAGTTAAAGGCAAATTAGATAATAAAGAAGTAACATTATTTAATGTATATGTTCCACCAGGAGACAATACATCCTTTATTAAGAAAATATTTGATTTAATAGCCACAGAATCCTACGGAACCCTTATATTTGGTGGGGATTTAAATGTGCCGCTTCAGCCTGGACTGGATACAACTAATCCTTCCAAAAAGAAAAACTCAAATACTAAAATGGTTCAAAGAATGCTTAAAGAACTGGGTTTGATGGATATATGGAGAGAATTGCACCCAAGGGAGAAACAATCAAGAAGTCGTCGCTGCAGCTTGTAGCACGATGACGTAGCTGGATCAGATCCAACACGTACTGGACGCGCATGCGCTGTGGTTTCATTCACATTTTAACATGCTCACGAAATCAGGACACACGTTTTGCATTTTCCCTTGAATGCGTACTAGTATTTTAAGTTGTTTACTGATCTTTTTGTATTGTACCTTGAGGATTAAAATGACAGACAATTACTTGACTCATTTTTGCTTCCACTCAACAGCAAATATGACCAAATATGTTACAATTTTAACTGTTTTGCATGTATGCAGAGAGAAACTAGGATAACTTCAGCGTCACGATGACTTATTCATCAATAATTACTTATTACTATTTATCAGTACTACTTCTACACAGGTTAGGACATCATCTAAATACAATATTGACCATACATGTCATTTAAGACCAGCGCATACGCGTCTATGCATACGCATTTTAACCTTAGACGTGTGTATAACATCCAGTACGTATTGGATCTGATCCAGCCACGTCATTGTGCTACAGGCTGCAGCGAGGGGTGTCTCGAAACAATATACATTTTATTCTGCAAGCCATTCTACATACTCAAGAATTGATTATCTGTTTATGTTTAACTCAGATAGACATAAAATTAGAAATTGTAATATTGGACCTAAGGATGTATCCGACCACTCAGGGGTATACCTTACTCTACATTTAGATAATCAACAGAAACATACACTTTGGAGACTTAATACGAGTATCTTGAATGATACAGCGATAAAGAAGCATATGAGAATGAATTTGAATTTGAAATGTATCTCCAATTCAATGATAATGGGGAATTATCTCCAAGTACACTGTGGGATGCCGCAAAGGCTTTAATTCGAGGCAGAATTATTACTCTAACTGCCTTTCGTAAAAAAGAGAAACAAAAAAGACTATTAGCTTTACAGGAGGAAATGAAAAACTTAGAGGTTAAACACAGCAAACAGAAAGATCTACAGACATTGATTCAATTAAGAAAAGTTAAACAAGACCTAAATGGGATTTATGATGAGGAAATAGAGAGACAGATCAAATTTGCTAAACAAAGGTATTACGAAACGGGACCTAAAGCAATGAAACTTCTGTCCTGGAGGATAAGGAAAGAACAGGCAAAAAAATACAATTTATGAAATTAGAAACCCTAAAACCCAACAGATATGTAATTGATTAAAAGATATCCAAAAATCCTTTGTTATACTACAAAGATTTATATACTCAACAAATTGGGGGTGATACCCCAACTATAAAAAATGTTTTAGATTCTCTAGATCTTCCATCAATTGGGGAACAACAGAATAAAATATTGCAGTCTGAAATAACAATTGAATAATTAAATTATGCCATATCAAAATTAAAAGCAAACAAGGCACCAGGCACAGATGGTTATCCGGCTGAATGGTACAAAACATTTAAACCCCAAGCAACACCTATATTGCTCAACTGCTTTAATCATATATTAAGAACAGGGAAAACCCTACAGTCATGGAGCGAAGCGGTAATTTCAATTATTCCAAAGGAAGGGAAAGATAAAAAGGAATGCAGTTCATATAGACCGATTTCAGTCCTGAATGTGGACTATAAATTATTTGCTTCAATCTTATCTAAGAGATTAGAGGATATTATCCCTGAGTTGGTGGATCTTGATCAAACTGGTTTTATACAAAATAGGCAAGCACAGGATAATATAAGGAGAGCACTGCAATTAATGAGTCATGTTGTTACAGGATGGGATTACTTGTATCAAGTATTGGCAAGATTTGGGTTTAATGATAATTTTATTCAATGTATTAAAGCATTATACTCCTCACCAGTAGCCAGGATAAAAGTTAATGGCCACTTGTCTGAAACAATTCATTTGGAAAGAGGAACACGTCAAGGATGCCCCTTAAGTCCTGCTCTGTTTGCCCTATTCATTGAGCCTCTGGCCCAAGAAATAAGAGAGGACTCCGAGATAAAGTGGATCTCGATTAGAGGAGATGAACATAAGATCTGTATGTATGCAGATGATGTCTTATTGTTTCTGACAAATCTAAAGTCTAGCATCCCTAAATTGATAACCCTTTTAGAAACATATAATTTTTATTCTGGGTTTACAAAAAACACAAACTCTTGTTTTTAATTATAGACCTAATTTTCATATAAGACGACAATATGACTTCAAATGGAAATCTCGGTCAATAAAATATTTGGGTATAACTCTAACAAAAGATATATCAAAACTCTTTGAAAGTAATTATGTTAATAAGGAGGTAAAATCTGATATCTCTAAATGGACCCTGCTCCCAATAGATATGAGTCACTGAATAGAAATAATTAAAATGAACATGCTACCACGGATACTTTATCTCTTTCAATCACTACCTCTGGAAGTATTGCATAAACAATTTAATAAATGGGATAGTATGATTTCTAGTTTTGTCTGAAATGGTAGAAGACCTAGAATAAGGTTTAAAACTTTGCAGTTGGCAAAGGAAAAGGGAGGGAGAGCTCTACCATGTCTTCAGGACTATTATTATGCTGCTCAATTAAAACCCTTAGTAAATTGGTGTATAACAAGCTATGAATCCAAATGGAAAACCATAGAAGTTTCACAGATGGATACACCTATACAGTCAATACTTGGAAATAAAAATTTAGCTGAAAGGAGCTATAACAGATGAAGTACCTGGACTATATTTTCATTGAGGATATGGTTTAGAGTATTAAAGAAATTGCAATTAGAGGAACAAGCTGGAGTTTTGAAATCGGATAGCATTAGACACAGATTTTGAACCAGCCAGGGTAGATGAGGTTTGGGGAGGTATCACATCTTACTGTTCAGTCATCTCTAATGGGAAGTTACAGAGTTATCAGACACTTTCAAAAACTAGATTACTTTAACAAAACAATTAAAAGTCAATTGACCGAAGATTATAATTTAATTACAATATTCTCAAATGCGTACACATTAGAGGATAACAAAAAGCTGGTTTCAATATTATATGGAACTATACAAGCATCTATGAACCATTCATCAATATACATTAAACAAAAATGAGAGAAAGAGTCAAGTCAACTCAAGTCAAGTCAACTTTATTTATATAGCGCTTTTAACAATGCAGATTGTTTCAAAGCAGCTTCACAGTGTTAAACAGAACAATAATGCAACAGAATATATTTCGATTATCATACAGTAACAATGTGGGCTTTAGATCAGTAATTTGGTCTATATGGTTAATTTAGTTTAATATTAGATTTATTTTGAAATATATTTGAAAAATAGTTTTTCCCCAACTGAGCAAGCCAAGCCAGAGGCGACAGTGGCAAGGAAACCAAAACCCTATCAGGAGACCTAATGGGGAAAAATAAACCTTGAATAAGTCCGACTCACTAATAACAGATGAAGACTGGACAGATATATGTGTGTTACAGGCAAATACCACAAACTCAAGATCCTGGAGGGAATTTGGATGGAAGAATTTAGTACGATTTTTATAACTCCCAAATTAACAGCACTTCATACAGACACGCAGAGCCATGGCTTTTGTTGGAGGCAGTGTGAAACTCCGATGGCTAATCACTACCATATTTTCTGGGCCTGTCCAAAAATTAAATCCTTTTGGCAAGAAGCAGTGGTAGAGATTGAAAAAATAATGGGAGTAGAGATTGACTCTTCATTCACTACATTATATTTAGGCAAAATACCAGATAATGTGTTAGACAAGGATGCATACTTAATTAAAATATTATTAGCAAGCAGTAGGAAAGCAATAACCCGCAAATGGTTGCAGGTTGACCCTCCAACAAAGGATCAATGGTTAGGGATAGTAAAAGAAATATACAGTATGGAGAGACTTACATTTATATTAAGACTTAAATCTGAAAAATGTACCAAGCTCTGGGAAAAATGGATTATGTATGTAAACCAATGAAGAAAGCGTGATATTGTATATCAAGATGTTGGAAATATTCTATGTACTGATATTGTAATATCCGTGATAACTGTGTTCTGTTTCAATAAAAAAAAAAGAACTGGCTTAATTCTTCGTGGCACACATTTAACAAACTCCTGGAAACATTCCTCAGAGATTTTGGTCAATGCTGACATGATCAGATTTGTCAACTGCACATCCATGTTGCGAATCTCGCATTCCAGCACATCCCAAAGCTGGTCTATTGGATTGAGATCTGGTGACTGTGGAGGCCATTTGAGTTTAGTGAACTCGTGGTCATGTTTGAGATGATCTGGGCTTTGTTATATGGGGCACTATCCTGATGGAAGTAGCCATCAGAAGATGGCCATAATGGGACGGACGTGGTCAGCAACAATACTCAGACAGGCTGTGGTGTTTAAACAATGCTCAATTGGTACTAAGGGGTCCAAAGTGTGCCAAGAACATATCCTCCACACTATTACAGCACCAGCAGCCTGAACAGATGGATCCATTGTTTCATGTTGTTTACACCCAATTCTGACCCTACAGTCTGAATGTTGCAGCGGAAATTGAGACCAGGCAATGTTTTTCCAGTCATCTATTGTCCAGTTTTGCTGAGCCAGTGTGAATTGTAGCCTCAGTTTTCTGTTCTCATCTGACTGGAGTGTCACCGGTGTGTCTTACCCATCTGCTTTAAGGTTCAACATGTTGCATTAAGAGCTCTTGAACCTCTGTTGCAACGAGTGCTTATTTGCGTTACTGTTCTCTTTCTATCAGCTCAAACCAGTCTGTTCATTCTCATCTGACCTCTGCCATCAACAAGGAACTTTTACCCACAGAACTGCTGCTCTAGAGATGGTTGTAATCCCAGTAGATCAGCTGTTTCTGAAACACTTAGACCAGCCGTCTGGCACCAACAACCAGTCACTTCAATCACCTTTCATCGTATGCACACTTCAGAATCATGCCGAAAGTAATAGGTAGTGATCAGGAGTTGACTCCAAAAGAGTTGAATCCTTGACTCTGAATAGCCTCAGAGTCGAGGTCGACTCCAGCACAGGAATCGTCTCTCGGTGTCGACTCAGTTGCTGTGTCTGAAATCACTCACTTGTTTACTGATTCTCTAATCCATATATAGTTCATGGCAGTTGAGTGCACTATATAAGCAAGGAGAGAATGAAATGAAGCGAGGAATTCAGACATAGCTTTGAAACTTTGTCACATTTATCCTACATGTAACTTACTGTAGCTTACTTTAGAGATGGATAACAGTCATACTTTAGTTTGTAATTATTCATAGGCTTCCTCCATGCTAGCTGTAGTTTAATTGATGGTATATTAATGCAATAAATATAGATATAGATTTGGTTTTCCAAGGTTAACCTTGTGTTCATAATCATTAAACTAACTATAAATCATAAAAACATCAAGAATAAACATCAATAAGTGTACATTATTGTATGTATTTTAGTATTTAGTATCTTTAACTCAATGATCGTATGCATAACAGGGTTTTTTCGTTCACATGTGTTTGTAGATCCGACAAATTGACTCATAATCCTTGACTTTCTTCTTAACACTCGCTTACAAACGAATACTTTCTATTATTTACAGCGTTTGAACATATCACCGATACGATTCTCTATAAAAAACAATCGGATTGCTTTGATATCGCTACTTATATCCGAACTTCCGCTACTAGCCGTAGACCACTAGCATTGCACGCGTGGTAACTTATTTACACCCGTAACCACTGAAACCTACAATTCGCCATTGTAGCACATCTACTACAATGGTGAATAACTCGATGTGTGTCTAATGTTACCTTTGAGTGCAGGTGAGGACACGTTCGAGCTGCATTCGGTGCAGTTGGAGTTGGAGTTGTTGGACATGCAGAATCGCGACCTACAAGACAGACGAGCCGCGCTGAGAGAGAGACGAGAAGCGCTTGAAGCATCACGCGCCAATGCTCACAAGTCAGTGGTTAGTAACCTTTTGACTCCGACCTCGTCTACTCCGTATGTTTCTCTGCACAGGACCCAAGCACCCAGGACGCGATCATCCCTGGTTTCGTTCACTCCGCCACCGACACAGCACCATGGACCCTGGGTGTTTCCACAGCGGAAGACGCGAGCCAGGACCAGAGCAAGGACCTCTCCGCCCCTCCGGTCTTGAGATCTCCACTGAACCGCTTCTCCCCTCTTCACGAGGCGGAACGCGGCGCTGTGGTCATCGGTACTTCCATGCGTCCGGCATGTCCGCGCTACCTCAGGTAAAGGTAAGGTGCGCACTCACTGCTTTCCTGGTGCTCGTGTTCTCGATGTCGCAGCGCAGGTTCCGAGATCCTGAAGCGGTCACGGCGCGCCGGAGCTGTCGTGCTGCGCGTGGGAGCGACGACATCAGGCTGCAGACGGAGGTTCTGAAGAAGGACTACAGGAGTCTGGTCGAGACGGTGCGCAGAACATCGCCTGAAGCAACGATCATCGTGTCTGGACCCCTTCCACAGACCGACTAGGACATGAAAGGTTTAGTAGATTACTTGCTCTAAATGAATGGTTAATTTCATGGTGTAATGAACAGAAGCTGCTCTTTGTAAATAATTGGAATCTGTTTTGGGAGCTACCTAGGCTCTTCCGTCCTGATGGCCTCCACCCCAGCAGAATCGGAGCGGCTCTACTGTCGGACAACATCTCCAGGGCGTTACACACCACCATATGACTAGTAAGTCAAAGTTCAAATCACAGTCTTTGATGTCCGACATAAGTACCAATGTAGAACATTATATAGAAACTGTGTCTATTCCTCGTTTAGTGAGGTCCAACATTAAATCTACTGTAAGATCTAGGAAAAATCTAATTGTGATTAAACCAGAAAATCTCAATATTAGTGAACAAAAACAATTTCTAAAACTAGGTCTTCTAAACATTAGATCGCTCACACCTAAGGTGGTTATTGTAAATGAAATGGTCACAGATAATAGTTTCGATGTACTTTGCCTTACTGAAACCTGGCTTAAGCCAAATGATTATTTTGGTCTTAATGAGTCTACTCCACCAGGATACTGTTATAAGCATGAGCCCGTCTGATTGGTCGTGGCGGCGGTGTTGCAACAATCTATAGAGATATTCTTAAATGACACTTAAGAAAACAGGTCACAGGTTTAATTCGTTTGAAGTACTAGTGCTAAATGTTACGCTCTTAGATGTAAGAAAGAAAACCGTATTATCTCTAGCCTTGGCTACTGTATATAGACCTCCAGGGCCCTATGCTGATTTCCTAAAAGAGTTTGCAGACTTTCTATCAGATCTATTGGTCAATGTCGATAAAGCATTAATTGTTGGAGAGTAACTTGCATACTGCGTACTGCTGAAATCTGTCATGTTGCGCCACGTTATCGACCAGGCAGAACAATCCTTCCAACCACTATAGATAGATTCTCAAATAGCTTACCTGATCTGTCTCAGCTGCTCAGTGAACCCAAACAAACAGATGAACTAGAGGAAATGACTAGCAGTATGAGCACCATTTTATCTAGTACATTAGAAATTGTTGCACCAATTAGATTAAAAAAGGTTAGAGAGAAAACTAAAGCACCATGGTACAACAGTGCTACACATGTTATCAAGAGAGAAACTCGTAACTTAGAGCGTAAATGGAAACAAACTAATTTAGAGGTCTTTAGAATCGCGTGGAAAGATAGTACGTCACGTTATAAAAGGCCTAAAAGCAGCCAGGGCTGAGCATCTCTGCAAACTAATAGAAAATAACCAAAATAATCCAAGGTTTTTATTTAACACCGTGGCTAGATTAACAAATAAACAAGCATTGAATTTCTTCACTGAGAAAATAGAAAGCATCAGAAACAGAATTGTAAATGTACAACCTTTAATGATGTCTTATGATTCAACCTCAATTATCGCCCCTCAAGAACTACTACACCGCTTTACAACTATAGGACAGGAAGAGCTAAATAAACTTATCATTGCATCTAAATCAACAACATGTTTATTAGATCCAATACCCACTAAACTACTGAAAGAGCTGTTACCTGTAGTGGAAGAGCCTCTTCTCAATATTATTAACTCGTCTTTATCTTTAGGTCATGTTCCAAGGATATTCAAGTTGGCAGTCATAAAACCTCTCATTAAGAAGCCACAATTAGATCATAATAACCTAGCAAATTACAGACCCATTTCAAATCTTCCATTTATGTCTAAAATACTAGAAAAAGTTGTGTCTGCTCAATTGTGCTCTTTCTTGCAAGAAAATGATATCTATGAAAAATTTCAATGGATTCAGACCACACCATAGCACAGAAACTGCGCTCGTTAAAATCACAAATGATTTACTTCTAGCTTCTGACCGAGGCTGTATCTCAATACTAGTTCTACTCGATCTTAGTGCTGCGTTCGATACTATAGATCATAAAATACTCTTAGATCGACTTCAAAATTACACTGGTGTTCAGGGACAGGCATTAAACTGGTTTAGATCGTACTTATCAGACCGCTACCATTTTGTCTGTCTAAATGGGGAAAAATCAAAGATAACGTCAGTAGACTGTAGTGCCGCAAGGATCTGTGTTAGGCCCTCTGCTATTCTCAATATATATGCTGCCACTTGGTAATATTATAAGAAAACATGGAATTAATTTCCACTGTTATGCTGATGACACTCAATTATATATCTCATCACGACCAGATGAAAACGCTAAATTATCTAAATTGACAGCGTGTGTTGAAGATATTAAATACTGGATGACGTGTAATTTCACGTCATCCAGTATTTTATGGATGACGTGCTGTTATGGCCTAAAATAATACATGATTGATTAACCTTTTCTAACATTTTTCTTTAACATTCTCTTTCTAACATTTTTCAATGTACATTTATGAAATGCACTTTCTGTAAAGCTGCTTTGAAACAATGTGTATTGTGAAAAGCGCTATACAAATATATTTGAATTGAATTGAATTTTTCCTCTGTAAAATTAGGTATCGGCAACAGCTAGGTAGCAACGTTGATAGCCACTCATCATGTCATCGCTAAATTGGACTAATTTGGACAATCATGATAAAAGTGTGCGGTTTTATTATTAAAAATAAATTAAATACGTAACAACTGCAATTTGGTCTTATTTCTTTCCCTGTTTTGATATAAAGTAAAGGAATTCCAATCGATTCATAGACTCCTACAGTAAGAGTCGAATCTGAATCGAACACCCCTAGTAGTTGGTGATCCGGGTACTTTTGGCCTACTCTTACAAGTACTGTGAATTGGATATTCTTCTTTTGTTACATGCTGTTTTTCGAGTCTATATTGTAGGGAAGTATGCAATGTCGGATTCAGCGCAACTGATGCTGGTAGGTCATGTGATAAGGGCCACATGGCGAATGAAGTATGCACAGATTACATTCTACACATTCATTCTGTTTAGAATATACTTTTTTAGCGGCCGTGGAGTAATTCAAAATAAGTACCTACTCAAAAGAGTATGCGATTACGCTTTATGAGTTACTGCCATGTGATTGGCTGATTAGATATTTGTGTTAACAAGCAGTTGAACAAGTGTACCTAATAAAGTGTGTGTGTGTGTGTGTGTTTTCTTTTTGAATATCAATGTTGAAAACAGTTGTGCTGCTTCATATTTTTCCAGAAACAGTGATACTTTTTTGATTCTTTGATGAATAGAAATATAATTGTTTTGTATTATAAATGTCTTTACTGTCAGTTTAATGCATTCTTGCTGAATAAAAGTAACAATGGATTTATTAGTCTAGGTTTTAAGAGGTCTGGTATTGGTGCAGGTCTAGGTTTGGGCGTTTGGTCTTGGTCTGGATCTGTGCCTTGGCTCAATTCTCCTGTTAGCTTATGAAAACTATAGATCATCACAGTCACTGGTGAACATTTATTTAGAGAATATAATGAGAACTATTACTGTAATCATCACTGCCAATCATATTACAGTCCACATTTGAACCTGCATAACATGCAGTTACCAATAGTTGTTTCTGACCCCAAATATACAAATTCTAATAGTGTATTTGTGCTGTCTTGATTTACCAAACCCGTCAGAGATTGATAAAGCCAAGAGATGTATGTTATGACTAAAAAATAAAAAGGCAGGTCCCAGGCACTCAGTCAGACATAAAAAGAGGAGAAGGAATGAATTAAAAAGCCTTTATTTAGTATGGCTTAAATCATCTTTTACAAAAATATATTTTTCGTTGCTTTGCCCTGAAGAAGACCATTTGTTGGTCGAAACATGTTCAACATGGCAGCTCTTGTATTTTTTTAAAAGATGATTTACGTCTGACTGAGTGCCTGGGACCTGCCTTTTTTTGAGTCATTGGATTTTTCCCTACCCCAAGAGCACCTATTACGGACTATTTAACTCTACCTGAGCGCCAGGTTGAACCTTTTGCAGATGTATGTTATGCTTTCATTCTCTCAATTTTCTCATCTAATCACACACGTATATATGATCTGACCAGATGACTTATCGCTGGCTCGCGGAGAGGTGTTGTCTCCTGACTGAGGAATCAGAAGCACATTATTAAAGACAGAAACACAGCTGGGTCCAGACCATCACCTCTGCCCGTCCTCCAGGTGGACCGTCGCCGCGCTGATGAGAACCGCAGGAGGAAACAAGACAAGAAAGGTCACAGAAATGTTCTGTCTCTCTGCCCACCCTTTCTCTCTGCCTGTCTGTCCTTCTATCTCTATGCACTGTGACATTCACTGAAGGCCGCTGCTCGGTTTAATCATTCTCCTGAACGTCCAGGTGCTCCAGTGTTTCCAGTGAGGATTGAAACTGGATTCCACTGATGTAGAATGTGGATTTGGCATTTTATTTTACCATCAGCCTGCCGTGCCTTGCCTCTCAGTTCATTAACTGTTCATTTACACACTCCTTTTTCATTCTGTCCGCTTCTCCCCAGTCTGCGAATAATTGTTTATTATTTCTGATTCGTTTTTAATTAAAATACTCCTCTGCTGAAGCTGCGGAGAGAGCAACCCCTTAGGAAAGATGTGCTGGGACATGCCATCCTTATATCAGTCAATCTGCATTATATTATTATTGTTATCGGTTCATACAAATAAAATGCAAAATAGAATGCGACATTTTTGTAGTTTCACAGCCAAACTTTTCACAATAAGTTTAGATTATTCTGGTCCAGAAAGCATGTAAAGTGACCAAATACAGATATAGTTTCATTTATGTCATGTTTAGTGGTGTTAAGCTATTTTATAAAGCAGGTTGGTGAGTTGCTGAAGACATAATTAAGTCAGAAAAAATTAAAATGAATAGTTTGAAAATAAAAACACGTTCAGTTTACCTGCAGGTCATAACGTGTGTGTGTGTGATAAGCAGAGTGTATGCGTGTTGTGCACCCACCTATAGACACATATTACTAACACCCCCTTTAAATAACACAAAAAATACTGCACTTTGACGTTAGAGCAGGTTTTTATTGGTCAGTGCTGCAGCCGTTTGCAGTTCCTCAACATAGCAACACGCCAACAATGCTCCTGAACACACCTGGTGTTCGCCCATGGCGAGTGCATTTGCTATTTAAACAATGTTTTATTTCCCCCAGCATCATTATTGCAGTCTTCAGTGTCACATGATCCTTCGGAAATTAATCTAATGTGATGATTTGCTGCTCAGAAAACATTTCTGATAATTATCAATGTTGAAAACAGTCGTGCTGCTTCATATTTTTGTGGAAACCATGATAGATTTTTTTCAGGAGTCTTTAATGAATAGAAATATTGAAAGAACAGCATTTATTTGAAATGGAAATCTTTTGTAACACTTTTTACCATCAGTTTTGTATCAGTTTAATGTGTCCTAAAAGTATTACTTTATTTTAAAAATAATAATAATCTTAATGACCCCAAACTTGTACTGTGTGTGTATAAATATATCAATCAATCAATCAACTTTATTTATATAGCGCTTTTACAATGACGATTGTTTCAAAGCAGCTTCACAGTGTTAAACAGGACAACATTGCAACAAAATTTGATTTGGCTAGTTTAATTTGGATAGTTTATAGAATTATATATGACCAAATTAATAAATTCTATTTGTATATTTAGTTGAGTAACTTGGATCATAATTTGAGTGTCCCCATATGTACTATGATATAATATATGTATATGTAATGAATATTTACACTGAAAAAATATACTTAATTTTTCTTTTGCAAATTTTGCACACAGATATTTTGAGTGTTATTAAGTAAAATCTACTTAACAAAGTAAAAAGAAAATAAGTAACTTTAACTTGGCCAGTTAAAGTTTAAGTAATTTCTACTTAGTTGAAGTTTACTTTACAATACTCAGTATCAAATACATTTTACTCAAACAATATAACGCTTTTAAAGTGTATGCTTTACTTTGAACATCATCTAAATTAAAGGGTTACTTCAGTGATTTAGCATTAAGCTTTGTATCAGTAGAAACCTGGGAGTATATTCGAATTATCATGCTTTCCCCCCTCATATCCCCTTGAAACAAGAGACTTATGTATTTTATTTCTGGAAAAAATGTCCTGAGGCTAGAGACTACAGTCAGTAGTAAGAGCTAGTTCCGCATGTTTTCAACCCGCCCACAGGGGTGGGATCTCACTCACAGAATGTCAATGCGCACAGCCGATTGGCTCCGGCATTCATAAAAGAGCGGTGCGGCGCAAAGTGAGTGTTTCAACTTTTCAAATGAATTCCTATGAAAGTTAAGCTTCCGTAGGCATGATCTGAAAACACACCAGACTGAAAACGCACCATGAATGTATGCCGCGATTACGTCAGCTCTCATGATGAATGAAATCTGACTCCTGCTGCGTTTGTGCTGTGACTTTCTTTCGGCTCACTCACACTTTATTGAACAGATGCGTTCAGTTTTTAACTGTGTCTGTTCTCTAACTGAACAAAATTATTTTATTACTATGAAAATCAAATTGGAAGTGGCCTCGTTGGGCAGCGAAGCAAGTGCATTCTGGGAATTGTTGTCTTTCATCCACATGAGACAAAAATACATTTTCTGTGTTTTCTCAGTCTAGAAGGCACCAAATTCAAAAATAATTTCACATTTCTACTACATAAATGACCCAGTTTAAATACACATTCATCTTCCCAGCGCTGAAGTACCACTTTAATTATACAGCAGATACTGAAAACACCCAAACACAGAGACTGTGTACACAGGTACACAATACACAATAACGGTAATATTCGTTGGATCATTTTGGATCAGTATAAATGCCATTTTGAGTAGAAAATGAACTCCATATACTCCATAACAACAAACGCAATGATAAAACAGTGTAAATACAACTGGAAAAAAAGTGACAATCTTATTAATTATTCATACCCCAGTGCGTGATGGGAACAGCAGTAACAGAAAGTTGAGTTGGTTTTACTTAATTTTATAAATTTATATTTACGCTTTAATTTCTACAAGCTTAAATACAATTTACTTCGTCTTTTAAATCATTGCTTAAACTAACCTAAACACCTTTGATGTGTAAACCAGTTAGTGGGTAGTGACAGGTCTGACATTGTATCTGTACTCACTGGTGTTCCTCAGGGCTCGGTTCTAGGCCCTTTACTTTTAAATACTTATTTATCACCACTTTGGCACCTGTTGCGATCACTCTGCCTCCATTATCACATTTATGCTGATGATACCCAAATCAGTTCCCTGTTTTTACACTTACACTTAAAATCTGGTGAATTTATTCAGGTAAAAAAAACTTTTTTTCTGTAGTACTTACTTCACCACAGAATCATGTTTATCAGTGTAGGTCAAAGAGATTTTGGCTGACAAGTTTGTGAACCCCTGTTTCATAGGATTATCATAATCATAGACCAGCATCTATTTGAATATATTTCCACAAATCCAGGCACTAGCTCTTCCTTGGACGTGTTTAGTCTTTTATCTTGTAAACATAACTTATGACTGTGTAAGTCAGCAAATCAGGGGATTTCCGTAAACTTTTGTCATTTTTGTTCACAGTCCTTCGAGACACCGTTAGTCTCAGGATCATGTGGTTCATGTAATGGCACTGTTATCAAAGCTGGAAGTGTCGTATTTATGATTGTGAACACTACACTATTACTAATGTGAATTCATCTATTTGTCTAACCAATTAAATCACGCAGGAATCGCTGATCTCACCGAGAGAATGAGAGATAAATGATTGCAGTGTAGTCAATTAAAGCGTTTTAATAGTAAAACAGATAAAATCCATAAAGTCTGTCTGTGCTAGAGCTGTGCGGGCGCCAGTTCGGAGCCAGCGGCGCATAATAGTATTTTCCAGGCCACGATGGAAAGATTAAATATCAAACGAGCATCTCGGAAGGCCTGAGTCTTTGATAAAATGCTGCTAATAAAATAAAGCCCTGAAAATGACTGGAGACTCGTTATCAGATGGAGTCCTTGGAGCAGGAGGATTTACAGAGAGAATAAAGCGCCCACATCCAGAAAACGAGAGAGAGGGGATGAAAGAGAAATCCAGGGAGGTGAAGAGACATCTTCAACATATGGCCTTGATAAGACGCACAGCTGTTTGATGGCGGGACACTAGAGGAAGTTCTCTGGCATCCTTCCTGTTTTCTCCTGGTGTCACCTCATTTGGTGCCCTGTGAGAACGCTTGGCCAGATGTGCCCACAGGTGCAGCATGTCTTCGCACATCTGTCCTTCACCCAACGTCACAGCCCATGATGATAATATCAAGGACGCTCCTTTAAGTGTATAGGCCTACGTAGAGACAGCGAATTAGGTATTTTTCATCAATACTTTAGATATTTCTTGTGATTAGTATGACCCATGGCGTTATGCTGCATCTCTGTCAGCGCATATTGTGATGTGATCAAAAATTTTTGCTTGATCCATTTCATACATATGCTTACATTTCAAGTCCACTGCCGTTCACATGTCTGTAATGGTCCTCTTTCTCTGTTGTTTTGAAAGTAGATACATTTTATCACTGATATAAGTGATGTATTTTTCAAAAGTTGGCCGTCAAAATTAAAACTATTGGAGGATATAGCATTGTTCATTCTGACAAACAGCCAACGAGAATGTGAAGTACAGTATGTACAGGGTTTTCTCCATTTTTAAATTGTAGTGTACAGTGTAAAATAAGTCTCTGATGTCCCCAGAGTGTGTATGAGAAGTTTTAACTCAAATACCCACAGATCATTTTAAGAGCAAGCTACTATGGTCACTTCTTGAGGGTGTGCAAAAATGCACTGTTTTTGTGTGTCCCTTTAAATGCAAATGAGCTGGTTTCAAGAGGGCGGAGCTTCAAGAGCTCATGTTAGCAGCTCTGATTACCTCACGCATATGGAAGCAAATAAGAGACATAATTCTTTGAAGTTTAACTGCCACTGAATACTTAGTTTTGAAATATTTTATTTTGAAAAACATTTATCTGAATTTATTTGCTCTGAATTCACCCATTTGAAATTATTTTACTTTGGAAAACATTCCAATTTACCTCTCAAAACCTGAATTTTGATTAATATTTTTCAATGTTCAAAAAAGAAAAAATCAAAATTTTATCAGAATTTCAGATTGAGAAACGCCACACGCAGGCAGTGTGCGTGCTCTAGTCTAATGTTTATGAATATGTCGAATAGTTCACAATAAGACCAGGGACATGCACTAAGGAAATTAATAGTGTTGATTTCATGTTGAATTTAATGCACATTTCTAGAAACTTCCTGAGAATCAAAGAGCATCCAAAGATCAAAAGTCAAGTGTGCAAAAAAAGCAGAATCACTAGTCAAAGAACATGGAGTTTCCATGGTTACACATCATCCCCCACCCCACACAGGACTGAAGTCTGTGATGTCAGGAATTTTTCCTTTTAAATCCTGATAAAGGTCATATGACTGCGATGCAAGCAGTGAAATCACAAACCCTTAACATTTCATCAATATTGTTCAATTTCTTAGTTCAGACAACTGGGTTTGACTAGTTGGGAATCACCATTTTGGGGAATTCTGTCTAACGTGTTTTTTTTTTCTTTTTCACATTACTTAATTTGTGACTCAAAGGGTCCTGTAAATTGGACAACATGTAGATGCATTTTTACAGTATAGCATATATTAGTAACATGTTGTTTATTATGTTGACTCTGCTATTTTCACTTTCAAAAATAAGGTTCCAAAAGGGGCAATACATTTTTTTTTATTTTGGCTCATCAGTGTATATATAAATAATGACCCACAGGTGAAGTGAATATTCCCTTAACAAGGCCACATATTAAGGTCTGGGTGGATTAGATGGTAAGCTAACAATCAGTTCTCATAATCAGTGTGTTGGATGCAGGAGAAATGGCCTGGAATAAAGATCTGAGCGACTTTGACAAGGGAAAAATTGTTATGGCAAGGCGACTAAGTCAGAGTATCTGGCTTGTGTGTTGCTACCAGTTAGCAGTGGTGAGGAGGAACAAACCACAAACCACAAACCAGTGACAGGGGTTGCGTAGCTGCAGACCAATCAGAGTGCCTATAGGGGCTTTTCGCACCAGGTATTTCTAGGAACTTAGTTATAGAAAATAGCCACCAGCTCCCCTAGGGCCGTTTCCTGGTTGCATTCGCACTGGCAGTAGGACGTCTGAAGTGATGGAAGCCACGCTTGTTGTTGTGACCGTTGTAGAAATTTTTTTTGTGTGCGTTCGGCCAACCGGCATACATTTACGTCACTGGTAGTTCCTATTGTGCTGTGTCAGACCCTACTAAATTGCTAAATTAGTTCCCCCACAAGGAGTTCCTAGAACTAAAATCATTCCTAGTTCCTGCAATAAAAAAACGGCAATATCCGGATACTTCCGCCAATGAAAAAGTTCCAAAGCCCCTTATGATGAGCGCTGTTTACCATCGAAAGTGGCTACAATGGGCACGCGAGCATCTGATCTGGACCTTGGAGCAGTGGAAGAGGGTCACCTGGTCCGATGAGTCCCGTTTTCTTTTACATCATGTGGATGGCCGTGTACATGTGTGCCGTTTACCTGGGGAAGTGATGGCACCAGGATGCAGTGTGGGATGACATTGTTCAGGAATGGTTCAAGGAACATGATGAAGAGTTCAAGGTGTTGCTCTGGCCTCCAAATTCCCCTATCTAACCGAGCATCTGTGGGATGTGCTGGGCCAACAAGTTCGATCCATGGAGGCTACACCTCGCAACCTGCAGGACTTAAAGGATCTGCTACTAACATCTTGGTGCCAGATACCACAGGGCAAACACCTTTAGGGGTCTCGTAGAGTCCATGCTTCGGCGGGTCGGGGCTGTTTTGGCAGGGTTTTACAGATGTTAAAGTTTTTCATGAACCTTTTGAAGGTGTTCTTCGTGTTCTTTATGAAGTACGCTACACTCTAAAAAATGCTTGGTAGAAAAACTTCCCAATGTTGGGTCAAATATGGACTAACCCAGCAGTTGGGTTGTTTTAACCCAGCATTGGGTTGTTTTAACCCAGCGATTGGGTTGTCTTAAGCAAACATTTAACCCAACCACAGGGTTAAAACAGCCCAACTGCTGGGTTAGTCCATATTTGACCCAACATTGGGTTAAAACGACCCAGCATTTTTTAGAGTGTAGGGTACCACTCCCAGGGTGGGATGTGTCTTGTTCAGTCTTGTCAGCTTTTACCTGCAGCATTTATGTTTTTGTCCACTATTGATCTCAATCACATACCAACACGTGTCTGTGTGTGTCTGACAGACATTTGCTTGCTCATGGTTGATGTATTGCGTGACTGTCAGTAGTTGTTTGGGTAAAATCTGAGCTTCATTAGACTCCTGGCCGCCTCTGTCTGTTCCTGCAGGGGGTCTTTCATAATTCCTGAAGTCCTGTACATGCGTGTCATTACTCACAGATGTCACACTCACACAGGTGCAGGCTTTTCTCATTACTGCACCTGTCAGAGATGCTTAAACTCCAGATGAGTGATGACCTGCAGTCTACAAGCGCACGCGTGTCTCTAAAACAATCACACACACAGACACATCTGCATGTTTGCATGAGTAACATACATGCATTGTTTTGTGCACATGTTCTTTAAATGCTGCTGTGCATCACAATTTGTTGCGAATGAATGATGAGTGAAAACATTCATAACAGCAGCTGTGTAAATACCTTATCATTTGCAGACTCGCCCCTCTCTCTTTTTCATGCACACACACACGCGTTTTGTTTTAATTAAATGTCAAGCTATGTCAATTTTCATTTTAAATGCTATAATTCACTGTCCTGCTTCTAAAGCTGCTCTTTTTCTTTCTTCAAATGGTGTATTTACAGATTATCTTTATTCCTACCATCTTTATTAAAGTTCTAATGGCCTTCTCCGCATTTGGTCATTTGATCTCCTCGCACTCTCTTGCTATCCATAAATCAAAGATGACTTGGGTCTAGACAGCATTGGGACACATTTATCAGGCATTTATTATTTATAATTGGACTACACAAACCTTGAGTTACAATTGCAAATTTTAATTATACACACCAATCATTGAATTAAACGTGCTCACGAGGTCATGTGATGACAGTGTAACGTGTTTGAAACGTGTTTAAAAGCGTGGTCACGTGTATTGTTCAGCGGATTTTCGCAGGCAAAATCCAGGCATTTTAATAAGAATCCACACGATCGGCAATTGTTACGTCTTTTTTTTTCTTTTTCTTTTTTATACTCAACACAACCACTGGACTCCATAACCTGTCCATAAACATTCAGTGTACAGTATTTTAACATTCTAAAATCATACGATTCTACACAAGGCATCAGGCGTTTCCATCACATGAAAAGAAAGACTCGAGTCACGGGATACTCGTGTAGGTGACTCGCATCGGGCCCCTGGATCTGTGCTAAACAAAAACTGCCCAAACACTGGGTTGTTACCCCTGACCCAGGAACTGAGTAACACAAAAACTGCCCAAACACTGGGTTGTTACACCTGACCCAGGATCTGTGCTACACAAAACTGCCCAAACACTGGGTTGTTACCCCTGACCCAGGAACTGAGTAACACAAAACTGCCCAAACACTGGGTTATTACACCTGACCCAGGATCTGTGCTACACAAAAACTGCCCAAACACTGGGTTGTTACCCCTGACCCAGGAACTGAGTAACACAAAAACTGCCCAAACACTGGGTTATTACACCTGACCCAGGATCTGTGCTACACAAAAACTGCCCAAACACTGGGTTGTTACGCCTGACCCAGGATCTGTGCTAAACAAAAACTGCCCAGACACTGGGTTGTTACGCCTGACCCAGGATCTGTGCTAAACAAAACTGCCCAAACACTGGGTTGTTACGCCTGACCCAGGATCTGTGCTACACAAAAACTACCCAAACACTGGGTTGTTACCCCTGACCCAGGAACTGAGTAACACAAAAACTGCCCAAACACTGGGTTGTTACGCCTGACCCAGGATCTGTGCTACACAAAAACTACCCAAACACTGGGTTGTTACGCCTGACCCAGGATCTGTGCTACACAAAAACTGCCCAGACACTGGGTTGTTACGCCTGACCCAGGATCTGTGCTACACAAAAACTACCCAAACACTGGGTTGTTCGCCTGACCCAGGATCTGTGCTACACAAAACTGCCCAAACACTGGGTTATTACGACTGACCCAGGATCTGAGTAACACAAAAACTGCCCAAACAATGGGGTTGTTACGCCTGACCCAGGATCTGTGCTACACAAAAACTGCCCAAACACTGGGTTGTTACGCCTGACCCAGGAACTGAGTAACACAAAAACTACCCAAACACTGGGTTGTTACGCCTGACCCAGGAACTGAGTAACACAAAACTGCCCAAACACTGGGTTATTACGCGTGACCCAGGAACTGAGTAACACAAAAACTGCCCAAACACTGGGTTATTACACCTGACCCAGGATCTGTGCTACACAAAAACTGCCCAAACACTGGGTTGTTACACCTGACCCAGGATCTGTGCTACAAAACTGCCCAAACACTGGGTTATTACGCCTGACCCAGGATCTGTGCTACACAAAAACTGCCCAAACACTGGGTTGTTACTGACCCAGGATCTGTGCTAAACAAAACTGCCCAAACACTGGGTTGTTACGCCTGACCCAGGATCTGTGCTAAACAAAACTGCCCAAACACTGGGTTGTTACGCCTGACCCAGGATCTGTGCTACACAAAATCTGCCCAAACACTGGGTTATTACGCCTGACCCAGGATCTGTGCTACAAAATCTGCCCAAACACTGGGTTGTTACGCCTGACCCAGGATCTGTGCTACACAAAATCTGCCCAAACACTGGGTTGTTACGCCTGACCCAGGATCTGTGCTACAAAAACTGCCCAAACACTGGGTTATTACGCCTGACCCAGGATCTGTGCTACACAAAAACTGCCCAAACACTGGGTTGTTACGCCTGACCCAGGATCTGTGCTACACAAAAACTACCCAAACACTGGGTTGTTACGCCTGATCCAGGAACTGAGTAACACAAAACTGCCCAAACACTGGGTTGTTACGCCTGACCCAGGAACTGAGTAACACAAAACTACCCAAACACTGGGTTGTTACGCCTGACCCAGGATCTGTGCTACACAAAAACTACCCAAACACTGGGTTGTTACGCCTGACCCAGGAACTGAGTAACACAAAAACTGCCCAAACACTGGGTTATTACGCCTGACCCAGGAACTGAGTAACACAAAACTGCCCAAACACTGGGTTGTTACGCCTGACCCAGGATCTGTGCTACACAAAACTGCCCAAACACTGGGTTATTACGCCTGACCCAGGAACTGAGTAACACAAAACTACCCAAACACTGGGTTGTTACGCCTGACCCAGGATCTGTGCTACACAAAAACTACCCAAACACTGGGTTGTTACGCCTGACCCAGGATCTGTGCTACACAAAAACTGCCCAAACACTGGGTTGTTACGCCTGACCCAGGAACTGAGTAACACAAAAACTGCCCAAACACTGGGTTATTACGCCTGACCCAGGAATTGAGTGACACAAAAACTGCCCAAACACTGGGTTATTACGCCTGACCCAGGATCTGTGCTACACAAAAACTGCCCAAACACTGGGTTACGCCTGACCCAGGAACTGAGTAACACAAAAACTGCCCAAACACTGGGTTATTACGCCTGACCCAGGAACTGAGTTACACAAAAACTGCCCAAACACTGGGTTGTTACGCCTGACCCAGGAACTGAGTAACACAAAACTGCCCAAACACTGGGTTGTTACGCCTGACCCAGGAACTGAGTTACACAAAACTGCCCAAACACTGGGTTGTTACGCCTGACCCAGGAACTGAGTTACACAAAAACTGCCCAAACACTGGGTTGTTACGTCTGACCCAGGATCTGTGCTACACAAAACTGCCCAAACAATGGGGTTACGCCTGACCCAGGAACTGTGCTACACAAAACTGCCCAAACACTGGGTTGTTACGCCTGACCCAGGATCTGTGCTACACAAAAACTGCCCAAACACTGGGTTGTTACGTCTGACCCAGGATCTGTGCTACACAAAACTGCCCAAACACTGGGTTGTTACGCCTGACCCAGGATCTGTGCTACACAAAACTGCCCAAACAATGGGGTTGTTACGCCTGACCCAGGAACTGAGTAACACAAAACTGCCCAAACACTGGGTTGTTACGCCTGACCCAGGAACTGAGTTACACAAAACTGCCCAAACACTGGGTTGTTACGACTGACCCAGGAACTGTGCTACACAAAACTACCCAAACACTGGGTTGTTACGTCTGACCCAGGATCTGTGCTACACAAAAACTGCCCAAACACTGGGTTGTTACGCCTGACCCAGGATCTGTGCTACACAAAACTGCCCAAACACTGGGTTGTTACGCCTGATCCAGGAACTGAGTAACACAAAACTGCCCAAACACTGGGTTGTTACGCCTGACCCAGGAACTGAGTAACACAAAACTACCCAAACACTGGGTTGTTATGCCTGACTCAGGATCTGTGCTACACAAAAAATACCCAAACGCTGGGTTGTTACGCCTGACCCAGGAACTGAGTAACACAAAACTGCCCAAACACTGGGTTATTACGCCTGACCCAGGAACTGAGTAACACAAAAACTGCCCAAACACTGGGTTGTTACGCTGACCCAGGATCTGTGCTACACAAAACTGCCCAAACACTGGGTTATTACGCCTGACCCAGGAACTGAGTAACACAAAAACTACCCAAACACTGGGTTGTTACGCCTGACCCAGGAACTGAGTAACACAAAAACTACCCAAACACTGGGTTGTTACGCCTGACTCAGGATCTGTGCTACACAAAAACTACCCAAACACTGGGTTGTTACGCCTGACTCAGGATCTGTGCTACACAAAAACTGCCCAAACACTGGGTTGTTACGCCTGACCCAGGAACTGAGTAACACAAAAACTGCCCAAACACTGGGTTATTACGTCTGACCCAGGAATTGAGTGACACAAAACTGCCCAAACAATGGGGTTGTTACGCCTGACCCAGGAACTGAGTAACACAAAACTGCCCAAACACTGGGTTGTTACGCCTGACCCAGGATCTGTGCTACACAAAACTGCCCAAACACTGGGTTGTTACGCCTGACCCAGGAACTGAGTAACACAAAACTGCCCAAACACTGGGTTATTACGCCTGACCCAGGAACTGAGTTACACAAAACTGCCCAAACACTGGGTTGTTACGCCTGACCCAGGAACTGAGTAACACAAAAACTGCCCAAACACTGGGTTGTTACGCCTGACCCAGGAACTGAGTTACACAAAAACTGCCCAAACACTGGGTTGTTACGACTGACCCAGGAACTGAGTTACACAAAACTGCCCAAACACTGGGTTGTTACGTCTGACCCAGGATCTGTGCTACACAAAAACTGCCCAAACAATGGGGTTGTTACGCCTGACCCAGGAACTGTGCTACACAAAAACTGCCCAAACACTGTGTTGTTACGTCTGACCCAGGATCTGTGCTACACAAAAACTGCCCAAACACTGGGTTGTTACGCCTGACCCAGGATCTGTGCTACACAAAAACTACCCAAACACTGGGTTGTTACGTCTGACCCAGGATCTGTGCTACACAAAAACTGCCCAAACAATGGGGTTATTACGCCTGACCCAGGAACTGAGTAACACAAAAACTGCCCAAACACTGGGTTGTTACGCCTGACCCAGGAACTGAGTTACACAAAACTGCCCAAACACTGTGTTAACTGTGCTACACAAAACTACCCAAACACTGGGTTGTTACGCCTGACCCAGGAACTGTGCTACACAAAAACTGCCCAAACACTGGGTTGTTACGCCTGACCCAGGATCTGTGCTACACAAAAACTGCCCAAACACTGGGTTGTTACGCCTGACCCAGGATCTGTGCTACACAAAAACTGCCCAAACACTGGGTTGTTACGCCTGACCCAGGAACTGAGTAACACAAAAACTGCCCAAACACTGGGTTGTTACGCCTGACCCAGGAACTGAGTAACACAAAAACTGCCCAAACACTGGGTTATTACGCCTGACCCAGGAACTGTGCTACACAAAACTGCCCAAACACTGGGTTATTACGCCTGACCCAGGAACTGAGTAACACAAAAACTGCCCAAACACTGGGTTATTACGCCTGACCCAGGAACTGAGTAACACAAAACTGCCCAAACACTGGGTTATTACGCCTGACCCAGGATCTGTGCTACACAAAACTGCCCAAACACTGGGTTATTACGCCTGACCCAGGAATCTGAGTGCTACACAAAACTACCCAAACACTGGGTTATTACGCCTGACCCAGGAACTGAGTAACACAAAAACTGCCCAAACACTGGGTTATTACGCCTGACCCAGGAACTGAGTAACACAAAAACTGCCCAAACACTGGGTTATTACGCCTGACCCAGGAACTGAGTAACACAAAACTGCCCAAACACTGGGTTATTACGCCTGACCAGGAACTGAGTAACACAAAAACTGCCCAAACACTGGGTTATTACGCCTGACCCAGGAACTGAGTAACACAAAAACTGCCCAAACACTGGGTTGTTACGCCTGACCCAGGAACTGAGTAACACAAAAACTGCCCAAACACTGGGTTATTACGCCTGACCCAGGAACTGAGTAACACAAAAACTGCCCAAACACTGGGTTATTACGTCTGACCCAGGAACTGAGTAACACAAAAACTGCCCAAACACTGGGTTATTACGCCTGACCCAGGAACTGAGTAACACAAAACTGCCCAAACACTGGGTTATTACGCCTGACCCAGGAACTGAGTAACACAAAACTGCCCAAACACTGGGTTATTACGCCTGACCCAGGAACTGAGTAACACAAAAACTGCCCAAACACTGGGTTATTACGTCTGACCCAGGAATCTGAGTAACACAAAAACTGCCCAAACACTGGGTTATTACGCCTGACCCAGGATCTGAGTAACACAAAACTGCCCAAACACTGGGTTATTACGACTGACCCAGGATCTGAGTAACACAAAACTGCCCAAACACTGGGTTATTACGCCTGACCCA
>CM040911.1:43166378-43261378 GCA_023029165.1 Gobiocypris rarus
AAAGTTAGCAACGCATCTCTTTACTTAAGAGTATTCGATGTGTTGAGGATCTTTGAATTGATTATGTAATTGGAATTATACCTGACTGTTTAATAAATTGTTACATTTTGATTTATTCTGACTTACTCTGGAATTATTAACGATCTCTATGAGATCATGAATGGGTACTTTCCACAAAGGGTTAAACGGAATAATTAAATGTGTGTCTAACTATTAAATATGAATGACCAAATAACCAAATTGGCATTCTAATCTAAATTATGATAAAATGGAGTCAGATAAAGAGGAATTGGAATTAGATCCATTTTGCCCAGCTGAGAACATCGAACGCGCAGATACCTTCGCCCGCTCTTCGCTGCCGCCATTGGAGCGATTTCAGTGGCCTTACAATCTAAAATGTAGCTACCGTATATATATTACGGTAAACCACAGCTGCCGTTTCTTTACTGTAAATTTTACGGGGATTTTGTTTTTTACAGTGTAGGAAAGAGGCTAAATGTATTTTACAATAGTAATTTAGGACAAATCTAACTAATAATAAATGTAAAAAAATGTATGAATAATTTCATATGTAAAGCCACACGTTCACTTTCGGGTCCTGTCACTTGTTATGTTCCCCTCCAGTGAGTGTTCACTTTTGTGACATTTTTTGGGTCGACAGCTTATAGGAACTTCTGTGTTTTTGGTTCTGGGTGTTTTTCAGCTTGTTTGTTGTACACCTTGTCAGACAGCAGCTTTCAGACATTGTTCTGTTTTTGTAACAAGTCAGAAATGACAAAGAGGCCGCCTCACGCAATACAAAGTCAATGGAGACGGTGGGCGTGGTTTTCAGATTATGACGCGTGCCGCTCTGTCTCTATAGTATACAAACTCTATGTAAAGTTTTCAGAGAAGGATGGAGAAAATAAAATAAATAAAACAGATCTTCTGAAACCATAATCCTTAATTAAATGCAATAAAACCCTCCAGAAGTACAGCATGTGTATCATATCAACCCACCACAGCAGAGAGAGAAAGTAAATTACTCGTTGACCTATTGGTCATGCTCTAGTTTGCATATCTAATAAATTCATCTCCCTGTGTGTGTCAGGTCAGAGCTAAATTGGCCTGAACTATCTTGGAACCAATTTATTTCATTAGGAGCCACGAGACCGGGATCACACGGCCTGAGTGAGCGCACACACTGAGATTTTCTGTAACTCAGTGGATACGACACAGCCCGACTCAATGGCAAATTATGCCACAGAAATCAAGTGTTTCACTCTCAAAATACAACAAAAAAATGCTAACATCCTGCCCCAAACACAACATATACTTTTGGTCGTGACAACACTTTTCTGGAGAATCAACTTATATATTTATATATATATTTAGGCCCAAATTTCAGATTCTTTTGTATTTTAATTGCATATAAAATGTCCACCCATATGGATTACACAGTTTAAACACAAACTAATAAACGTAATGTGATGCATATTTGTCAGTCACATATAAATGACAGGTAATTATGAACTATTTGATTCTATTTAAATAATAATATTTTTTCAAAACGCATTATTCAAATTGCTTATATCAGCATAAATATTTTCATTGTGAGAAAACCTTTCAGCTTAATTTATTAACTGACAAATATGCATCACACATTTTTTTTTAGTTCATGTTAAAAATGTGTAATCCAAATAGATGGAAATATTATATGCAATTTAAATATATAAATCTTAAATTTAGGCCTAAATATTTTTTAAGCAGTAATTCAAACAGGATATAAGAAAGTATTTTAATATTTAAAAAAAATGACTTGATCTTTAACACTTGGGCCCACTATATGCAGTCATTACTATAAACGCACCTTCTGTTTATAATTGAGGAATACGTCAGAATTATGCAGGCATAGATAGTCTATACACGCGTTTAAAAAAAGAAAACCTACTACCACGTTCACTGATAGTGTCTGTCGTGAGCTGATGTTGCTCTCAGCTGCGTGGCTTTAACCCTCTGGTGCTGTTCGGTCATTTTTTACCAAAAAAGGAAACATTTTGCTCCAGAAAAAGACCGGCTCCAGAAGGGAGCAGAATCTCATCGAGCTCATGTTAAAATGCCCAACTTTACAGCAGAATAAAACATGTTTACAGCATGGGACAAACTGTGGTTTTGGTCTTTATATCTAATTTTGCCCTTCATGACAACTGTGAGGGAGTGAATGTTTTATAACTCATTTGTTTACATTAAATAAAGCCTTAAAGTTCTGCATAATTAAGGGCGTGGCCACTTTGAGTGGCAGTGGATTGGCTGCTGTCTGTTAGTCATCACCTCAGCTCCGCCCAAGTCCCGCCTCTTTGCCCATTTTCTGTTGTTCGGGAGTGATGCATATTTTTATAGTTATGGTTTGAACGCACAAAAAATGCATTTGAAATATTAAATGGTCCTGAAAAAAGTAGCGCATTGGAAATTAATAGGATGTGACCTTGTGGAAGAATTTGGTACTGCGCCTAAACAATCTCACTGAAAGCTCATTTTTTTGAGATATTAACCTTAAAAACAACTTGTTTAGATTCATGGCTTTGATTTTCTCTCAGTTTAAGAGTAAAACGTGTTTTGGAAAATATGTATTTTATATAAGAATTGAAAATAGTATTTTTGTGCATTTTATAATGGATTGTAACCACTGCATAAATATAATTTAGTACAATAAAAATACAAAATGTGAAATAAAAAAATGATCAAACAAAAATATAGTACAATCATTTCATTGAAAACAAAAAACAAAAGCAAATAAGTCATTTTTGACCGACACATGAAGAGTACCAGAAGGTTAAAGGTGCTCTAGAATGATTTGAAACAATATTTTAAATTATTCTCTGATATCTACATAGAGTGTGAGAGAGAGAGAGCTTGCGTGCATATGGTTGCCAGATTGGAAATGTTTAGGTAAAACGCTGGATAGATTACGTGTTCTTCTTACAGAAAAGCTCTGATTGGGGGATTCAAATTACTGAACTCTGGCAACCGCAAGCACAAAGACTTGAAAGTCCTGTTTTCTCCCCGACAAAACCATAACCAGTGCTTTTTGTTTTTATTTTTTAAACTACATTTTAGGCTCGTCTTTTTTTCGTAAAAACGATATTGCATGTTTATATAGTCACAATGTACACAGTGATAGTTATGTATGGGACTTGGAGTTTCCTATTGTTACTGTACTAGCATCTATCTAATTGTTCAGATAGTCAATAAGTGGATAAAAACACTACTTAATGCTTGCAGCAATGTAGTTGGAATTGCCCCTTTCTTCAGTTTTAGACGCTAAGCGTCACTGCTTGATATTGTCCCAGATTAGAAAAACTGTCTGTGGTGAAATGGGCCGAGCAAACGAACAATTTTGAATTAAATTGTTGCAGTATCCGATTATAACAACCATGCCTGTTGACATGTTTTTCTGTGGGAAGGATATGAAAAGTCCTCACATCCCCTGCACAGCCTGGAACATAACATTTGTGTCCATGATCTGCCATTTTCGCTATCCTCGCGTGACGCTTGTTTACCTGCAGAACTCCCGATGATTCGGCTGCACTTCCGCCTGACACTGAACATGGGCTGGCATATGCAAATGTTAGGGGCGTACATATTAATGACCCCAATCGATTCAGTCATCGATGGCTATATGTTGAGATTCGCCGATTTTTCTGTGGTGTTTTTCACAAACAAGATTTACAAATGAAGGAGGAGGCAATGGTGTTTGAAACTGTGATTTCCATGTGCTGAACTCTTGATATTTCACTATGACAAGGTTAATTCAAGTTTTCATTCTAGGGCACCTTTAAGTGTTTATGTAAAACCAGGTTCCTGCTTGCTGCAGCTAATTGCACAAACGTTTTTTAAAACAGTACAATTTCTCACATTTCAAATAGGGCCTTAAACAGATTGCGCATAAAAACTGAATTTACTGTATAATGTAGAATTTCACAGATTTTTTCAAATTTTCGATGAATAAATAAAAAGCAGGTCAGCACACTTAAATCAAACCACAATATAGACTAATGTCTGAGAATATTAAACCGCAAAGGGACTGTTTAAATATGAATCATGATCTGCATGTCTCTGTGTGAATGAATGTTTGGATTTCCCACACACACTTCGGTGCGGGTGATGCTTGCGGTGTTTTCAGCCTCTGCCGCCTCCCTATATGAGGACATGAATGCATGAACTTCATCTCCAGAGCCGCTCGGAGGCACCTCATCAGCATTTTACCCTTTCATTTGAAAAAAATATTGTCATTATAAGCACACAGAAACTCAATGACCTTCACGCAACCTGTCAAAATAAAAGTTTGGTTTAACTTGAAGAAATGATGACAGAAATATATTACTGTTGTACAGTAGAATGTCTCAATGTGTTATTAATTATTATTACACTGAGACATAATTATTAAAACTTTATTTAAATTTTCCTTCCGTGTTTTAATTTTAGCAGCAAAGCTGTTTGTGCAGCACTTGCTTGTTAAATTAAATTAAATGAATGTTTTATGCCTTCATTTGATTGCCAGAAAAATTGAAATACACGACACAGAATTTCTAAGAATTTTTTTTTTTTTATAGAAATGAAAAAAAAAAAATGTTTTAATGAAGTCAATTAATTAGACATGCTTTTTATTCTTAAAATGTACTTTAACCATTAAAATAGAGTAAAAAAAAAAAACCTTGAAAAAACTGAATTTGGGAAAAATCTAAACTTGATTTCATAGGACCGTACATACACACTGAACAAACATTCAAATCCCAGAAATACTAACGCAAAGGGAACACGTACACGCTTAAGTAAAGATTATGTTTATTAATACTTTAACTCTGAGCTGTTTTGCTGTATACTGGTTAAGTACAGGGGTATTTACATGACATCATCCCATATTCTCTATTAAAATATATATATATAATGTGTATATATGACACTCCATAAATAAAAAGAACAAATGTTGCCGGGTGATGGCACTGTAGTGTTGACAAACATTCTAAATAAGAACACTTGAAACATCCGTGTAACTGCATGTGTTCCGCACACCAGAAATATTTCAATTCATGAATATTTTTAAGACCAGCATTCATAATTCATTAGTAGCATGACTTCGGCTCACTCAAAAAATATATATTGAAAATATTAAGTTTTGCTCTGCTCAGTGGGCAAAAACAACAACAACAACCTGGTTTTGCTTATTCAGGCGATTTCTGTTGGACAGTAAAAATATGAATCAGCAGCAAAGCAGTAAAATGTTATTAAAATCAGGGAACCTCAAATGCAGAACTGGTCTTTGGGGTTTCGCATCCTGATGATTCAGCAGGAACTTCACGGACAAGTTCCGCGGACAAATTCTCACCGCTGTCTCTTAAAACATTTTCTGCTCTGCAGAGTGTTCGATAAGTCTGTTACCATGGAAACCGAGACATGGTGGCAGGGTCGCCTCTCCGGTGCTGACACAAATAAACGAGAGGAGACACGGATGAGATGAAAAGAACGATATGAGGCGAGAATGGGAAAAGACATGAAGCAAACATGTTGCGAATGAGGTCGAATGGAGAAGTGTTCCTTTGGGATCTGGGTGCAGAATCAGATCTGTGTGGGATGAAGCGGAGCGACTTCAGGACCTGAAACACGCTGAGCAGGTTCCTCCGCGGCTGGACTCCTGCTGCGGCGAGATGGTTTCTGCAACCTCTGACTGCAGCAGATCATTCTCATTAGCTATAATGTGCTTCACCAGACAGTGCGCTGCCTCATCTATATTAATATTCTCCTAGAGAGAGAGAGAGAGAGAGAGAGAGAGAGAGAGAGAGAGTGATAGTACATTTCCTGTCAGTCTTCACACACCTTGTCTCTGGCTGTGACTGCATTAATTAGCTCGTGAATATTCATGAGTCATGACACACTGTAGCAGAAGGACTGAGTCAGCAGAGTCAGTGTTTGAGTGATTTTGTCAGCTCTAATGAGACATCACACTTCTTTACACACAAACACACCCGATTCGCTATCATCTGTAAAACAGCCTACAGAAGGTCAGGCGGCAAAAAATAGTTCAAGTTCTGTCATCATTTACTCAACCTTGTGTCACTCCAGGAGCCTTTCCAAAGACTTCTTTTCATTCATGGAGCACAAACGGAGAAATTTAACAGCGTCTCAGCTCAGTCGCTCTGCCGGTCAAATACTTTTACTGAGCAAGGACACATTAAATTGATTAAAAGTGACCGTAAAGACATTTAACAATTCTACAGAAGATTTATATTTAAAATTAATGCTGTTCTTTTCCACTTTCGGTTCAGCAAAGAATCCTGAAAAATAAAATACATCACAGTTTCCACAAAAATATGAGGCAGCACGACTGTTTTCAACATTGACACTGAATGGAGCAATGATGCTGAAAATTCAGCTTTGAACACAGGAATAAATAATGTTTTACAATATGTTCAAATAGAAAACATTTAGTTTAAATTGATCATTTTAAAATCAATTAAATGCAGCCATTGTGAGCAGAAGAGACTTCTTTTATAACACAAAAAATCATACCAATCCCAAACGTTTGAATGGTAGTGTGTACAGTATATTTAGATATGATGCAAATTTGAACATGCATGTAAATGAGTTAATCACTTAAAGGTGTAGTATGTAATATTGACAGCTAGTGTATGTGAACCATAATATGTTTGCAGATATTTAGGAATCAATCATGCTTTATTACATACAGTCAGGGCGTCAGAACCATTGTGTGTGTGTGGGACAAGACCCACCCACTTTTACGACCAATGATATTGGACCCACTCACTTTTATCATCTCTAATTCAGCATGTCTGTTTACCTATACCAATAACCGATAAACCCTTAAAGGGGTACTTCAGCGCTGGGAAGATGAATCTGTATTTAAACTGGATCTGTATTTAAACTTTTGAATTTGGTGCCTTCTAGACTGAGAAAACACAGAAAATGTATTTTTGTCTCATGGGGATGAAAGACAACAATTCCCAGAATGCACTGCTTCACTGCCCTACTCTAGGCACGGCTAGTCGGCTACTGGATTACTGGATCACTTGCCCACCGCGTTCATTTTCAGAAGATCAGTTCAGTTAGAGACACTACAATTAAAAACTGAACGTGTCTGTTCGATATAATGCGAGTGAGCCGATTGAGCGTCACGGCACAAACGCAGCAGGATCGGATTACATTCATCACATGAGCTGAGGTAAGCGCGGGATTCACGGCTGCGGCTGCATTCACAGCGCGTGATCAGTCTGGCGCGTGTTCAGTTCAAGTCTTTGGAAGCTTAACTTTCATAGGAAGTTCATTTTAAAAGTTAAAACACTCACTTTGGTCTCCACCGCTCCGTTTACATGAATCTCCGCAGCTCCGCGAGCCGAGTGCTGTGAGTGTGATGTTGAAAACATGTGGGAATAGCGCCTCCTGCTGGCTGTAGTCTTCAGCCTCTGGACAAAAACTCCTCCGATGACGCAAAATGATATTTGCGTAATCGGAGGAATTTTTCCAGAAATAAAATACATAATTCTCTCATCTCAGGGTCATATGAGGGGGGAAAGTACGATAATTCGAATATACTCCTGGGTTTCTACTGATACAAAGCTTAATGCTAATCGCTGAAGTAACCCTTTAATAGTAAACACGTTATACACTTTATTTCCACTTTTCTAATATTTTTATTTTTTATTGAAAACGAATGCCTTTCCGATCTGATATGTGATGGGAAAAGGGAGTGGAGCGAGTTCGGCAAAAGGCGGATTCCAACCTCAGATCGATTTGCGTCAAAACTTGATGCCATGCGTCGTACCCCTTAACTATTGCCGCGGTAAATGGCTCATTGATTTGCATAATTTTATCTGGGCCAATCAATCGTTTAGTAAACAGGTATATTTAAAAAAGTATTAAAAAAATTCTGAGAGAGAGGACCCACCCACATTTTATTTGCTTCCGAAGCCCATGCATAAAGCAGCTTTAAAGGTGTCATGAACTGGCTTTTTAAAAAAAAATTTAAACTGTTGTCTGAGCTCAACTAATGACATTCGTGTGGTTTTTACATTTAAAAACATCATAATGAATAAGTAATAGGCTATTTTCTAGACTGGTTTTGAGGCTTTCTCCAGAACGCTGGGTTTTGATGGGCGTGGCGCACTGGAGACTTGGAAGTAAATGCCCACGGCTGGGATTGGATAAGATTTGCATATTTAATGAGCTTCAGCTTCCCCTGTCAGTTCAGTTCACATTAGGGAGGGATTGTTTTGAAAGCGGCAACCGGAATGATTCTCTCGATCACAGGGCTTGTAAACGTCTTTATCAAACAAACACAATGATTTATTTCTCATCCAGCCGAGATTGATTGGAATATTATTTCTGTATTACATGGCCGCCGATCGGTCGATAAACACAGAAACACACACACACACACACACACACACACACACACACACACACACACACACACACACGTGCGCACGCGCCCAGATCAAGAAAGGAATATTCTTTCACTATTTGAGATTCATCGGCCTGCCGATGGGCTTACGTTTTGGTAGCCCGTCTGGAAAACACAAAGCCCCGGGACTACTATTACATATAAAAAAGACGTTTACTCACATAAGTTTGTTGCACCTGTCGAATCCACTATAGAAGGCACAACACTGTGTCTGCAAACCCAGCACCTGAGACTTGTTTACAAGCGATTCCGCAGTGAAATGAAGCGAACACACGTACATGTCTTCCCCACGTGAGCTGGAACTTCATTAAAAAACAAATGAAGTATCACTCATTCCTAATATTAGGATCCGAAGGAAGCTTATGCAGCGACTGAGTTCTTCCACAATATCTTGCTGTCTTCTTCGACTTGTTTATTGCAGCTGGCTAGCGTGATGAGTCGGTGGGCGGGGCTACGGCCCACATGATGATGTCAGTATGAAGCACACGATCGTTTTCTGGGCCCGGTGTCTATTAAAGCTTTTCTTTGACTAACAAGAATGTTTTCAGCTCTGAAACTTACAGGATATTCTATATTACCATGACCTTTCGTATATCAAAAGCTCAAGGGAAAGTTGGTTTCTCAATTCACCCCTTTTAAACCTTCCTTTTGCACATTCATAAGCTTCTCCATGCATTATACAGGTTTGAAATGATATGAGGGTGAGTAAATGATGACAGTTTCATTTTTTGGTGAATAAACAGTGCCTGAGATCCTTGACCCAATGAGTGTGTGCTGTGATAAATGAGTCTTTTAATTAAACCACAAACAGAATAAAAAACGATCATATTTATGCTAGTATCCTAATTCTGCCCTTTCAACCTCCGTGCCCGCTGATCTTGAATCATCTCACATCAGTGTTAATATCAACATCAGCTGTCAGATGTTCATTACACACCTTGGCTGAAGTTTCAAACCATCCCACGAAGCCGTTCTCCTGGCAGAACTGCTCCATCTTGATGCCATTGTTGGTGAGAACGTCTCTGCCCTGATCGCACTTGTTGGCGAGCAACACGGCCGCCACGTGTTTGCCGTTGGATAGACTCAGCTTGGCATCGAGATCCTCCTTCCACTTCGTCACCGCCTCGAACGTGGACGGCCGCGTGACGTCAAAAACGATGAAGGCTCCCATGGCCTCTCGATAATACACCCGTGTCATGTTCCCAAAACGCTCCTGGCCTGTGGAAACGATAGAGTCGGGAAAAAACCACATGAGAGTCTTCAGTAATGCCACATTATATGACTGCAAAGACAACAATGAGATGTTTATTTTCTGTTGAAGCCTTGGGTGAATGCGAGAGAATTTCAGTCTCTACTTTTCTTCTCCCTGATCCACGTGATCGTACTTTGAGATTCTTCTACACATTCCCAAGGGTTCCAGCCAAAGCCTGGATATCATTAATGAGGAAAAGCACATTCCAGCAGCTCATATTGATCAACTCCACTGAGCTCCAGCCTCACGCCGTTGAACTTAAAGCTCTGATCTGGGACACGTCTCAATGCTCAGGATTAGTCAGAAGTTACTGGAGTGAAGTCTGAGAAACACTGAAGAAAGCAAGTCTTGCAATGGAAACTAATGTACTATTAGTCGCCATTTACAACAAAAGAAAAAAAGGTTTCTTTACAATAAATGAAACATCCCACATGAAAGAATACTATAGTATACTATAGTATATTATAATAAAATTACTCTAGTAAATACTATAGTGTTTTTGAACCATACTATAGTAAAGATACTACAGTAAATTGTAGTATATTATAGTATTTACTACACTTTGTTAATTTACTGTAGTATATTTACTATAGTACGGTTCAAAAACACTATAGTATTTACTAGAGTAATTTTACTATAATATACTATAGTATTCTTTAATGTGGGATGATATCAATACAATGACATAATTGCCCAATTAAATTGGGGATTTAAGTCAACATCATAGTTTTCTGTAAAGCTGATTTAAGACCACAAAAGCGATAGAAATACACTAGACTGACAATATTTTCTCTTGAGAACGACAACACAATGACAAATCACGCTCCTGTCTGATGTCCCTGTGCATTTCATCTCCTATTTACAATGACATTCCTGTTTTCCTTCTTTTGGAAATCTCCCTCACATGAGCAGCGAACACATGACCACGTGGGGAACGTTATTCAAGAGAGACTTGAATAAAACAATGTGGCATCGTAGATTACGACTACGCTTGACCCACATATTAATATTAGACTATTAATTCTACACATGCACAATCATATTTCGGTCTGTCTATCTATAATACACAGAAAATATTTTTCTAAAAAGTTTCACAACTTTCTGTGACAAGTCAAAAATAAAACTAACAAAATAATCATAAAAAACAGGTATAAATCACTCACAAAATAAATGAGGATGTACATATTAGCCTAATATACATATATATACCATTTATAAAATATATAGTGATATTTAAAATCATTCTAAACTAACATTGGGCTCATAAGAAAAGATTAAATCATTATAGCTATTTAAATAAATAATAAAAAAAAATTACCGGCGATGTCCCAGAGCTGCAGTCGGACGGTTTCCTGGTCGAGGTTCAGAACTTTGAGCGCGAAATCCACACCGATCGTCGCGCGGTAGTTCGGTGAGAAGTTCTGGTGCACGTATCGCTTGATGATGCTGGTTTTCCCCACACCCAGATCCCCGATCACCAGGATTTTAAACAGGTGTTCCTTCAGGTGATGGTTCTGCATGGTTGTGTGAGATGTAGCCGAACATGGACGCGTGTGATCCGCAGTGAGACTCTGAGGGAAGAAACAGAAACGCCCCGCGGAGAGAAAAACTCAACTTGTGACTCGACTCGAGCATGAGACCAGAGCCTTGAGGAGACCAGGGACGTGCAGAGAGTTCTTCAGAGGCAGGGGCTCAAAAAAAAGGGGCAACATCTAAAAATAAATAATAAAAAAAAACACATATATATGTATGTGTGTGTGTGTGTGTGTGTGTGTGTGTGTGTGTGTGTATAGGCTATGTGTGCGGCTATGCGCGTGTGTGGAAATGTATTGATACTACATTTTAACTTTTATTTTTGCAAGAAGTCTCTTATTCTCATTAAGCCTACATTTATTTAATCAAAAATACAGAAAAAACGATAGCCTAATATTGTGAGATATTATTACATGTTCTTTTTAACATTTTATTAATCAAAGAATATTTCATCTTGAGTATCACAGCAGGTTATAAAAAATATTAAGCAGCACAACTGTTTCCAACATTGACGTCAAATCTATGATTTGTGAAGGGTCATGTGACCCTGAAGACTGGAGTAATGATGATAAATTCAGCTTTGATCACAGGTATACATATACTTTCAATTTTAAAAAATAAAAATATTTCACAATTTTGCTGTTTTTGATCAAATAAATGCAGGCTTGATGAGCATAAGAGACTTCTTTCATAATGCTGCATCATTATCAAAAATGGTAATATAATAAAGTCCTTTCATGCCACCATTTCACATAATTGGCCTGTAGGTGCCGTTGGCACTTGGCTTCATTAGCTTTGATCGTTTCATCAAATAGTAAACGTGTATCAATTTACATAAATACAAGTGAGTTTAACACTACTTACATTAATGCAACTTTTGGTGCTGCGTGGTTTTGTGCAGTGCTTTGTTTGTTGTCAGGAACATCAGGACGATTGTCAGGATGATCCATTTCGTCAGGAAATCGTTCCACAAACGTTAGTTCGTCTGTCCATGTCATTTTCAACCGATTTATGAATTAGAACAGAAAATTACCGCTCCACTTCACTTTGTCCAATGGAATCTGAACTTTGCCAGATCACGATTGGTTGGTGTATATGACAACCCGCCCGGGCATTGACGATTTATGTAAAATTTAAAAATATCTAAAATATAGATTTTTGATTAAATCAACACATTAGCGTTAATTACTTATGAAACAATGTTTTGGTTTGTTTGGGGGATGCTTTTCTCCCGTAAAGCCACAGACACTCTCTGAAAGAACCATATATGGCTCGAGAGCCGTTTCCGAACAAACTGAGGAAAATCAGCCAGTAAAACCATAGACTGTAAAAAAATATGGACGTAGTGTCCGTGACGTCACCCATAGGTTTCTGAAGAACGTTTCTGAAGCCTTAAGTATGGCCGAGCTGGCGGTTGCCATCTTAGAAGCGCGTCATCGCGTGTCACCCCCGGATAACAGAAAATGGGCAAAGAGGCGGACCTGGGCGGAGCAGAGGTGCGGCTAGCGCACATGAAGATCAAATGTCTATGGATGGAAGATATTAGCGGTTGATTTTGAACATTTAAATCACGATTACTTTCCAGTTTACTCTGATGAGGACACCAAAGGCACTTTACAGTGATACTGACCCACAGTTTATGGTTTCAGTCTACAGCTAATCACAGTCTGGACGATTCTGGAGTATAACGTCCATATCGTTTTAAATAAAATAATATATTAATAAATTATTTTTTATTAAAAATAAATTATTTGAAATCAAATTATTAATACATTAAATTATATTAGACTTTCACTCACGGAAAAAATGAAGCCCAGGCTTCTTGGACGGTCTGTTAGTACAATTAACCCCACAGCATGCCATTTTATAATGATTGTGAGATAATGAGATAATCCCGAATAAAGCACGCAGCAGAGATGACAAGTTCAATGGCCGAAATATATATATTCTTTTTCTACTAAATTACAGTCGACGGAATAAGCTGAAGGAACGTGATGGAGGCTAACAGAGATCAGACGGCTAATCATTAGTTATGACAGCAGCCGCAGCGGGAATCCACTGTCACCTGCTTGTCACTCAAAGTGGCCACGCCCTTAATTATGCAGAACTTTAAGGCTTAATATAATGTAAACAAATGAGTTAAAAAATTCACCTCACAGTTGTCATGAAGGGCAATATTAGCCATATAGACCAAAACCACAATTTGTACCAGGCTGTAAACATGTTTTTTTCTGCTGTAAAGTTGGCCATTTTAACATGGGGCTCAATGAGATTTTGCTCCTTCTGGAGCCTGTCCCTAGTGGCCAATCGAGGAATTACAGTTCAAATCACTTCCGTATTGGCTTCAAGAGAAACTGGGGGAGGTTGCCGCTTGAGTAAAACACACGCAACCCATAGCAACGGGTTATGGCAACGCCTCAGACCGACTGATATGAAAAAATAAACAGAAGTTTTTCGACTTTTGAGCAGTTTGTTAGTATAGGACACGTTGTCCTTTTTATTGACCACAAATATTATCATTGATATTTGTCTGAGAGGGGCACTTTTGATTCATTTTGATAAAGGGCAGGGGCTCGAGCACCCAAAGCCCCCTCTGCACGTGCCTGGAGGAGACGGAGGGGTCGATCAGGGCCTGTTGAAACTTCATTAGAAAGTCAGAAGGCTAAGTAGGCCTAGTTGTTGAAAGAAGATAACAGTTACTACAAGAGTGGACAGTAGTGAAGTATTTTTACTTTCTACTCAAGTTCATTGTTCAAGCATATGTACTTTTTCTTTGGAAAACTTTTACTTCCCTACATTCCAAAGCATAATGTCTTATTTTTTTACGGCACTACATTTCATAATTAAAAGTTGTTGTTGTTTTTTTACCCTTAATACTTAATTACATTAAAAATGTATTACTTTCTTACTTGTACTCAAGTAAAACTTTGATTTACTTTTACTTGAGTAAAAGTAAATAAAGACATGTTTAATGTAGTGAAGTATTAAATTTGATATGAAACAGTACAGTAAAAAAACACAACATGGGAGTCAGTGGGAGATAACGGGAGTCATTCTTCTGGGATTGGTATGGGATGGGATTTTTTTGTGGAAGTGTCACCCTCTACAGTACTAAACACTTCTAAAATAATAAAACAGAAACATACAATCACTTTTAAAAACGACCCTGGTAAATATTTGTAAGGGTGTGAACTTCACCTATTACAGTGGTAGTCTGCAAAAACGGAAGTGTAGGCCCGATTATAAATTTACACACCGACTACTACCATAAAAATATACCATAGTAACCATATTGCAGCCTGTTAAACAAGCTGTCGTCAATAAAATAAACATGCTTTTGGACATATTATGGTATCGTACCACGATACCATGGTATTTTTTTGAAGTACTTTTCAGTAGCATGTAAATACTATGGTGTATAGTAAATATTCAGTACCATGACACTAAAGGCCCTTTCACAAATGACGCGTAACGAAAAAGCGAAGTGAAAAAGCGAATATTTCACGCCAAATCCATTCACATCAGCCGTGATGTGAATTTGTGATGTTTCAGAGCTCCAAAACTTTAGCGGCGACAGCTGAGAAAACATGGACATTTCATCATCCAGTGAAGATGAGCTTTTTTCGGAAGGGGAGTATGCTAATCTTGTACAGGAGATTAAACTTGTTCTTGGCCGGTTCTGCACACACGCTTTTTGAGCCCGTAAGTTATGACTTCAAACCACGACTCAAGACTTCGTAGCGTTCCAGGCAAAGTCATGCCGAACTGCCTGAACACAAGGAATTGTGGTAGCTAGATGCAAACAAAACATGGCGGACCGTACAGGGCTTATGCTAATTTACTATAATTTCAATCGCCAAAGGTGCTACTCCTTGCTTATTTGAGGGAAACGTAGGAAAAAAAACGGCGCATAAGGCAAGAGAAGCTGCTAAACCTTTTATTTTACGGTATTTGTATATTTGGAAATGTATTTGGTACCCCATCCAAAGGGGCTGTAACTGGGAGTACATCGATCTAGTACGAGTTCACGGGTGGGAAGTGAAGTGGAAAAATTCTAATGACTGATGAAGAATGATTAATTATGTAGACGAGTGTTTGAATTCATACAGGAGTAACATGTGGTTCTGCCATGCAGGACACTTCTGTGGAAAACTACTGAAGGATTGTTTTAACAACAAGGGTATAAGAGATTGTGACTTCTGTTATGTCTTCAGTTACACTCGATGCAGGCACTGATGACTGTGTTGACTGTGACTCTTTCTTGCAAGAAATAAATCTTTATAAAAGACAATTGGCTAAGGTTTGTCTCGTATCCAGTAATGCAACAGAGTTAATTTTAATTGTCATTACAGAAGTCACGGGCTTGACTGCCGTTCCAGTGCACTTTCACGGGTAGAAGGTTGGAAAAACACAGGTTGCCTGGAACGCGACATTACTTTTAAATGTCCATAGGACAATCTGAGGAGCTCCTCCAGACAGTTGCACTGCATTTGACGAGTCAAACCACACACTTCAGGGAACCAATCCGGAGCAGCGTCTGGCAGTCTGCTTAAGGTGAGCTGTCCTCATAAAATCAAGTCACTGATTGTCATGGTCAAGTGTTGATATTACGATGTTTCCAGTTGAGTCACAAAAAATGTAAGTGCCACAGTCGTACGCGTATGTCGGCGCGAAAGTAAAAAAAAAAAAAAGGCATTAAAGCGAAAACATTTGTATTCGGTGTGGGAGCACTCATTAACCAAAAAGCTGATCAAAAAATAAAAACACTCCGCAAATTATTTGCACGTTAACATCGCATCCAGTGTGAAAGGACCTTAACACAATACATTTTTAGGTTTTCAGTTACTTCAAAATTAAGTTAAGAAATTCAAAGTTTAATTAAAGGGTTACTTCAGCGATTAGCATTAAGCTTTGTATCAGTAGAAACCCGGGAGTATATTCAAATTATCGTACTTTCCCCCCTCATATGACCCTGAGACGAGAGAATTATGTATTTTATTTCAAATCACGGTCGCATCACATGACATTTAAGGCCACGCCAATTCATCTAGGTGAAAAACAGTAAAATCACTTAATTTGAAAGTTGAATATGAATTTATGCATACATAACATTCTCAATGTTTGAACAATTGCAATTGATATTATTTGAAATTTGGGGTTAACGGGATTTGGGTTAAATGGCTGAAATAAGGTATAATATAACAATCATATATTATCCCTCTTGTGAGTTTTTGAAGCGGTTATGTGTCTTGAAAAAGTTGCTAACAAGTGGTTAAATGTCATCACAGCGAAAAGGTAAACTCATTAATATGCTCATAATTGTGCTCTTATAAACTAGTCTAACTCAAATGTTTTGAGAGAAAAACGTGAAAGCGTTGTCGGAAGCTTAGTGATGGTGACGTTGAAGTCGAGCGACCGTGGTGTAGTCCGTGTATAGCCTACCTTTAGCTTTTTACTTCTGGCGACTGGATTTAGCCTTCAAAATTAATAAAAGTTGTGTTAATTATTGTGTGTTAATAATTATCTTGATGGACAAAACGTGTAAGGATCATTAACTTTTGTTGATTACTGAGCTTATTTTTTTGTGATAATCAAAAAGCCTATGGGAAAATCCTATTGGTTTTATCGAGGGAAAGATCAGTGCGATGCTAACTGTCGTTTGGCCTATAAAGTGACATCATATCTGCACAAAACCCAGGCCAAACATGCATAAAAACACCTTTTACAAATCCATTGCAACTGTTTTATTGAAAGTAAAATCTTTCAAATGTAGTTAACTAATCTAATAAAATATTAAGTGTATATAGGTATGAGGATTTGGGTGTCAATGACGTATAAGGATTTTCAACTGGCCAATTTTAAAATACAAAAAATAATATCAATTGCAATTGTTCAAACATTGAGAATGTTATGTATGCATAAATTCATATTCAATTTTCAAATTAAGTGATTTTACTGTTTTTTCACCTAGATGAATTGGCCGTGGCCTTAAAAAATGTCATGTGATGCGACCGTGATTTATCTTAAAATAAATTTATTTCCTTAACATGCTTAACATTTTTTTACAAGTTCTCTGTAATTAAAGTGTTATAAACAAAGCATTTGCATTTGTTTTGAGTTTTTGCAAAAGATGATCTCACACGTTGCCTTCTAAGTGTAGTTTACAGACTTATTTTTCTTGTAAATTGCATAAAACTGATAAAAATGTTATTAGAAATTTCATTTTTTTATTTAATACAGTTATTGCTATTATTGATAGCACAACATAAGTGGTCGCTCCAAATGACATGAAGATCTCAAATATTATTAAAAATGTATTAACAATAAATAAATAAAATAGATTTAAACCATATTTTATTAATTTTACAATTGTGTCAATGAACATAAACAAACATTTTGTATACCGTATATATAAATAAATAAATAAATGTAAAATAACGAGCTGTGGGTCATGACCGAAAGGACAAGATCCCGGATACAGGCGGCCGAAATGAGCTTTCTCCGTAGGGTGGCTGGGCGCTCCCTTAGAGATAGGGTGAGGAGCTCGGTCACTCGGGAGGAGCTCAGAGTAGAGCCGTTGCTCCTCCACATCGAGAGGAGCCAGCTGAGGTGGCTAGGGCATCTATTTCGGATGCCTCCTGGACGCCTTCCCAGGGAGGTGTTCCAGGCACGTCCCACCGGGAGGAGGCCCCGGGGAAGACCTAGGACACGCTGGAGGGATTATGTCTCCCGGCTGGTCTGGGAACGCCTCAGGGTTCCCCCGGAAGAGCTGGAGGAAGTGGCTAGGGAGAGGGAAGTCTGGGCGTCTCTGCTTAGACTGTTGCCCCCGCGACCCGGCCCCGGATAAGCGGAAGATAATGGATGGATGGATGGATAAAATAACGTATATATATATTACAAATTGCAAACAAGTGCAACATTTCATTTAACTTGACAACGAAAAAGAAAAAATTTTGATTTAATTTTGATCAGAACCATGTATAATCATGGAACAAATGTGCATCAAGTAAATGCACATTTGTGACCCTGGAGCACAAAACCAGTCATATTTGTGGTAATAGCCAACAATACTATTGCCCAATACTATTGATAATTATGGGTCAAAATTATCCATTTATCTTTTAAGCCAAAATTTATTAGGATATTAATTAAAAAAATGTTTCATTTTGTATATTTCCAAACGTAAATATATCAAACATGTATTATTATTAGTAATAATCATTGCTTCATTTGGACAACTTTAAAGGTGATTTTTTTTGCACCCTCAAATTCCAGATTTTCAAATAGTTGTCTCGACCAAATATTGTCATATCCTAACAAACCATACATCAATAAAATTGACCCTCATGACTGGTTTTGTGGTCCAGGATAACAAACATGTAATTAAACTTGACAATCATCATCATGCAGCTGATGGGTAACGTCTGTGTGGAAGTGCAGCACATGGAGTTTTATGAAATGTTTGAAAACTGGGCTAGCTTTGCCTAGCTAATTCAGTAAATGCTAACTTGCGACTGCATTTAGCCTTCAAAATTAATAAAAGTTGTGTTAATTATTGTGTGTTAATAATTATCTTGATGGACAAAACGTGTAAGCCCCGTTCACACCACCAGCGATTTTGTCGCTGCATGTCGCTAGCGCTAGAGATTCATTTCACTAGTGGGCGTTCCCCACTACGGGTTGCCTATAAACGTCATTTGCACCTCCTCCTACATTATTGACATCGTCTACCTAAGTACCGGTACTTTTCAATGGGCTGAGGCTGGGATTTGAAAGTATAAGAAGTGAAAGTATTTTATGTAATTACACTATATGTAGAGAGCATTCACTCAGTATTGCTATCTCATTTTTGACCGAAGTGGCTTTTTGCACTAGGTCCGCCTAACAATGCCTGGTTGGACCAATATATATATAATCTTTACACTGCCCTGCACACACATGTAGGTGCACGCTCTCTATTTTTACATATGCATGTAATTGTACACATTATTAAATAGTACCGTTTTTATTACTAGTGTTTTGCAGAATACATACATTATTAGAATACATACACACTTGTACTGTAATAGGTAGACCATATTGCATGCAGTTTAGTAAAAACTTACTTGATATCCCCACAATCCCAGACACGTTTTTCCATGCATTATTTTTAAAAAATGTATCTCTGTATGTACACAGAGACTTATCGTAAATAACAGGGAAATTGCTAACCGCTAAAATGAACTTCTCCATCTTGACACGACACCGCAGTAGCAGTACAGCAGACAGATCACACGGACTCCACTCCTATTGGTTGTCGCTCGCGAAAATCGCTTCTCATTTGAGTAAAGTTGAAATATCTGAACTTTTGTCGCGTGACTCGTGTCGCTTGACACACCCACATTCTGTCGCCAACGGTCATTGTCGTTCGTGTTGCCGGAAGTCGCCAGCGCTCCATTGAAATGAATGGGATTGTGTCGCTTTGTCGCTGGCGGTGTGAACGGGGCTTAAGGATCATTAACTTTTGTTGATTTAAGAGCTTATTTTTTGCGATAATCAAAAAATGGGAAAATCCTTTTGGATTTATCGAGGAACTAGGGCTTTGACAGTGGCAGCTTTTTACCACCGCGTGGTCTAAATCTGTGCCAGTGAACGGATCCACGCCACCACGGTGGTTGAGTAGCACCGACAGTGGTCGGCCAAACTTTTTGTATGTGAATGCATTTTACTGAATGCTGAATATTATGACAGGAGTGAAGCACAATGTTTAATTTACAAAATAAATAATAGGCTCGCAATTAAATGTTACCTTGCAGCCAGAGCCGTTGAAAAACAGTTATGACACTCCCATAGGAACTGAGGAATGCGGAAGTAAAGCGTGTCACGGAGCGACCAATGGTTCCAGCATTGAACCAAGCGGCAACCTCCCGCTGTCCCTCTTGAAGCCAATACGGAAGTGATTTAAACTGCAGTTCATCGACTGGCCACTAGGGACAGGCTCCAGAAGGGAGCAGAATCTCATTGAGCCCCATGTTAAAATGACCAACTTTACAGCAGAATAAAACATGTTCACAGCCTGGGACAAATTCTAGTTTTGGTCTAAATGGCTAATTTTGCCCTTCAAGACAACTGTGAGGGGGGTGGATTTTTTTTTATAACTCATTCGTTTACATTATATTAAGCCTTAAAGTTCTGCATAATTAAGGGCGTGGCCACTTTGAGTGGCAGGTGGGTAGTCAATTTGAATTGGATTACATATAATTTATGTGCGTAACTTATACAAGTCTGATTTCATGTATTAAGTATTTAGGCAACACAAAAGTCAAGTACACCTGAAGTCAAAAGTATCTTAAAAATCAACTTTATTTAAGATCATAAAACAGATGCACAGATACAAAGGTAATATTCAAATTATATATGAGCAGCATGTCTTTTGGCAAATAGCCTGACAGGACTCAATATACATGCACATCCCTTTAGTATATTGCTATCGATAAAGTGATTGTTCATTAAAACACAAGGACAGATTTTCCTGAGAACAATTGAATTCTCTGAATACAAAATGACTTAATGTCCAATTAAAACAGTGGTGCAAAAATGTATGCAGCAGAGTGCAAATGTGACAGTTCACATGGATCAATAAATCTAAAAATCCCTTTTTTCTTCTAAAAAACACATTTTAAAGCTGTTGAGGCTTGTCACAGTACCTGAAGGCACCCAACTTTCATTAGCACAGACCCAGCAAGAGAAAATTAAATTGCCAATTTCTGTCATTCACACAGTCCTACTGGAAATCCACACTAACGGAGCTAAAACAGGACAATGTTGGTGTGTGAGAGGAAGAGCATGGATGGAAGCAGACAGCAGGACAGCTGCAACAAAACAGCACAATTTATGTAGGTCTCACCCCTAGATTAAGATGGCTACTTCAGTTTAGCGTCATAACGACTCTAGACAGGGTTGATTTTGCCAGACAGCAACAATTGGAAGAGCAGGTGACCCAAGACAAAAACATGACAGGCTGAATCAGAGCGACAGATTTTTTCCAGGTATAAAAGAGGAAGATGACATCTGGGGGTGGATCTGACCAAAGAGCACATCTTGAGTAGATGCTTGGAGTTGAAGGGTCAGAAACAAGAGTGGCTCCACTATCGTTCTTTAAAAGGGCTGCCGATAACAGAAAGGACTGTGAAAGGCACAGAAGATGAAGATATTCCCTAGAGGCCAGCAACTGGAGACAGGGCTGATGTCAAATGTCACATGGACCCAGACCAAAAGAGAAGAACCTTTAAGCCAAAGTGAAACGCTTTGAAGCAGGCTGAGGTTGGTTTAAAGCTTCTTAGCGTTTATGAAATTGAGAAATGAGTCGGACTCTATCTATCAGGCCTTGTACATGTCATGTTCACACCATTTGCTATGAAAAGGAACCTGAACGAGTTACTATTCTACATGGCTTCTTTCATGGGAGAGAGATAAAAAAAAAACTGGTTTAAGAAACAATTAAAAGTTTAAAACATGGCAAGAAAGTTAAAATAAAAACCACAATGTTTCCCTTTTTAGGTTGCAGAATTGCTACTATAAAACACTCTGAAGCGTGACTGACTGTGCTTGTTTCAACTGACCGATTCGTCTACACGCTCTTTAAAGTTTGGCGATTGGCGTAGCAGCTACAGCAATGCTCTCAATGGCACACTCGTCCGTCCCACGGCGGATTCGGAAAAACCCATTCTCGCCCCAGTTGGCTCCCCAGCTGTTCTTCACGATCCAGTATTTCTCCCCGGTCTTATGGCACTGCCCATACCCCACCAACAACACCGCATGATTGGTCAACTCAAACGGATTGTTGGAGTCGCGGAGGCCGGTGTGATGATAGATGCCCTCCTTGTAGGTCATGAAATCTGGGTACACCTCCAGTGCCACACCCATGGGGCCGTTCTTGACCAGCTCCATCATCATGGCCGCCTCGCTGCAGCCGCCGTAAAACCCACCCACGTAGTGATAATCGGAGGCATAGTACCTTGTGCATTTCTCAGGTACTTTGCAGGGAGAATCATCCCCGGTGTACGGGAAACAGTCCTCTTCCACAATGCCGAAGTCCTGGATGTATTTACCAATCAGGTATGGAAAACCTCCATCACAACCTGTACAGAACCCAAAACATTAACTGCACATTTATTTACTAATATAACAAACATATTAGTAAAATGGACAGTCATATAAATGTTAGGGGTGTGACGAGACACTTATCTCACGAGACGAGACTGGGTTCACAAGAACGAGATGGTATTTTTAAGAAATCCTCAATGATATAATACATGACTAGAAAATTGTTTACAGGTGCATTTGAAATGTTTTGACATTCATTACAAGATGATGAGTTATGTCAGTTCTACTTTCTGAGTATGAATTATCATATGCAGTAAAAGACAACAAGCACTGTAAAGGTTTTGCCAAAAACTCAGCTGACTGGCTTCTCTCCTGTATGATTGTCTCTTCAGACCTCATGAGCTTCTGCTGACCTCCTAACTGAACTCCTTCCCACAGATTGGAGCACAGATATTAAGTGCAAACAATAACCATAATCAAAGTACTCAATATTCAAAGTGCAAATAGAGACCACATTTTTTCTTCAAGCATGACACAGAGCTCAGAGATGGTTACAACTAGATAGCTTTTACATTTATATTCACGTGCCTCAGGGAGCCTTTCAAACAGCGGTAACGTATTGCAATCATGTTTGAATGCGCGATCCCGTTTACTTTCACTTTCGTGACCGTGCGTAATCTGTGAATAGGGAGCGGTGGTGCTGAACGCGCATTTTAAAATACAAGTCTGAAGCTTCTGCTGCTCAATGAATCCTCCATCACGGTCCAGTCCACTAACATGTAACACACACTCATAACACACGCGTGTCTTCTCGTTACGTGTCGAGCTCGTTCTAATTGAAGCGACTGTTATCCACCTGAATTACATTGATTTTATTACTATAAATAACTAAACTAGGGTGGAGGTTTAATGTAAATGTAGAGTTGACATATTCTATCCTAACTTCACCCTCACACTCAGTAATGACCAGGTCTGACACGAGACAGCTTTTCACCGCAACAAGAAATCACGTCACAGTTTAGTCTCGCGAGATCTCATGGCACGAGATCTCGTCACACCTCTAATAAATGTTATATATTTTATAGTGATAATTTGATTATGACAATTGCAACAAATTATACAATTCATTTATTTATGGTAGTATCATATGTAACATGACAACTGTTGCTAATAATAATAATAAATATCCATTATATTAAAAACAATAGCATTCAAAACAAAGACAGTATAAAAACAGTTATTTTAACATCCCTTTAAGCATTGTTTTAAAATTGGTAGAGATATGAACAAACTGTTAAAATGGCCTTTTCCTGAAACCACACACACACACTTTTTTTTGGTCCAGAAAGCGTTGTGATTTAATTTTTACAATATACTTTCTTTTTTTCCAATGCAATTTTTTTTTTTTTATGGGGGGGGCTTCTAATAATTTTATTTACCTTATATTATAGCTCTATATGGGGCAAACGACTAGTTCCGCTGGGTCCTAAAGTCAGTTCTGGAGTTCATCTTTTTAGTATGCATTCAGAACATTACAACAAAAAAAACCTTTGCTAAAGTTTAGTTTTAATTGAGCATTTCTGATTTCTATGTATACTGAAGCATTCCGTTCATTCCTAAGGGGGTCAAGTTGACCCGTGACGGCAGGATTTGTTACCTTTCCCCCCCCTTTCTTCAACTCCTAAAATCATCAAGTTAGGTGTATTCATAGTTCAAGTGTGACAAAAGTCAGAAGATCTTGGACCACTCAGATTAACACAATTTTAAGAAAATAAATGAAAACAAAGCAATGTTGCTTTTTGACTTTTTTTTTAAGCTCGATCAAATCTAATGTATAATATCATACATATCTATATCCCTTAAAAAAATAAAGTGGGTTACACCATCCCCGTAACTGAGGCACCTTAAAATAATTACTAGTGTATGTACATGTAACAAAGGCACTGTAAAATAAAATGTTCCTGAATTTTTTTTTTTGGATCTTACAAAACCTACAGGAGGAGGGGCGAAAAGGGGGAACACCAAGTCAAACATTTACGCAATGAATCCAGTCTGATCTCAATCGGATTGTATAACCATAATCCTGTGGGTCCTGGAAAAGCAAACAGTCACAGTTTTATAACTGCAAATACGCACACGGCCCTCTGAAGTTCAGCACAGATACGGGTCATATTAAACCATGGCTCAGTGTATCAACGCATGCTTTTACCTTGAGAATACTGGGAGCAGGACACCACTTGCTGTGGGCTGAGCACCGGCTGCTGGGTGTTGTTCGTCTGGATTCGGACTCGTGCTTCAAGCATTCCCATAGTGGCAAAAGAGTAACAGCTGCCGCATTGAGCTTGAGAAAAAGAGAATTGAATAAAATCACAGATGAAAAGAGAAAATTCACAACCTCATCCAACAGAAACATCCTTTAATCCACTCTACTTCCTTCTCTAATGTATCCCGAGCATCTGAAGGAGCTCTTAACAAAAGGCAGACAGCAGAATATAAACGGAAAGAGCCACTCCAGACACGGCAGCCATCGCCTGAAGAGCAGATCATCCTCTTCTCGCACTTATTTCAAAGAGAAGACGATATGCATCGGTGTTTCTCATCGACTGTAAAAGACTGACTAGGGAAGATGAAACCAAAGAGCAAGTGGAAAGAAAAGAATCCAAAACCTTTACAGTGTCAAAGACGGTCAGATATCTTAAGACAAATAAGAGGGCTTTAAACACACAAACTAGTGACCAGACCCCATCCACTTGCTCAAAGGACCACAGAACTTCAGTCCAAAATATTTAAGACCTGGTAAAACATCGATTCTATTCAAAGGCCACGTTTACACTGCAAGTCTTCATGCACAATTTCCGATTTGGTGACTATATCCGGTCTATATCTATATCCGTATCTGATATTTGCATTTACACGATAGAGAGAGCGCCATTAGGCCACGCCTACACCAATGGGGAAGGGGGGGGGCCATCAAACGCTCTCCATTGACTTTGTATTGCGTTGCTCCTTGTCGTTTCTGACTTATTACAAAAAAACAGAACAATGTCTAAAAGCTGATACGTGACAAGGTGTACAGCAAACAAGCTAAAACATAACTACGTTTTTATAAGCTGTCGACCCAAAAAAAACGTGTTTAAGGAGACTAAAGTGGATACAGGCAATAAAATGTGCAGCTTCAGCAGGAAGAATGGGTCAATTTTGGGATCCTAACACTCAGTATATCTCAGTGTGCCTACGTGTACAGAAAACATTTAGTCAAATATCTAAATGTCAGTTTTATATATTATATTTCCTGTCGCTGATTACTTTCCCCTCCAGTGGGCATAATGCTCAGTGTAATAGAACATGTCACGCTCTGTCTCAATTGCCTGTACCTACTTTTATGTCTTTAAACGCTCGTTTTTTGGGTCAACAGCTTATAAAACTTCTGTGTTTTTGGATCTGGGGTTCTTCAGCTTGTTTTCTGTACACCTTGTCACATATCAGCTTTTAGACATTATTCGTTTTTTTTTTTTTTAATAAGTCCGAAATGACAAGGAGGCCACTTCACGCAATAGAAAGTCAATGGAGGCGGTTGGTTTTGTTTCCCCCCCCTGGTGGGACGGGTCTTCAGATTATGACGCGTGTCGCTCTGTCTCTATATAACAGCCCAAGATGTTCTGACCAGGAAAAGGAAGTACAGCAATGGATGCAGACGAATTGATTATTCAAAGGTTTTGCTTTCCGCACTCTTTAAAGGTCAGCAAACATTGCTCTCGTAAGAGGAGAGCTCTTGATCGCAGTTCGTGTCCACCTGAGTTGACGTCAGTCCCTTTTTCAATGATGTACGGGTCGCACTTACCGGGGAATATCCGATTTGACTTACATGGCAGAAATCATATCAGATTTATTAGCGCCTATGAGTGAGGCCTGAATCTGATCTGAGGATGTCGGAATTCATGCGTTTGTGTTCCTGCTTACATGTTTATATGTCATATGTCATATCCGGTCTGTGACACATGAGAGGGAAAAATCGGAATTGGGAAAAACCATGCAGTGTAAATGGGGAAAACTAGCAAGATGTTTCTTGCAAAAAAAGCTTATTCCTTAGAATGCACTGCTAATTCTCAATGGCCGTCAATGGAGATATGTAACAAAAAAAAAAGAAGAAAATTAGAAGTGGTTTTGGTAACACTTTACAATAAGGTACATTAGTTAACATGATAAATAAATGCTTTATAATTGTAGATCATTATTAGTTCTTTGTTAAATTTTAATTTAACTGAACTGATTTTCTGAAAATGAACGCGGTGGGCAAGTGATCCAGTAATCCAGTAGCTGACTAGCCGTGCCTAGAGTAGGGCAGTGAAGCAGTGCATTCTGGGAATTGTTGTCTTTCATCCCCATGAGACAAAAATACATTTTCTGTGTTTTCTCAGTCTAGAAGGCACCAAATTCAAAAATAATTTCACATTTCTACTACATTAATGACCCAGTTTAAATACGGATTCATCTTCCCAGCGCTGAAGAACCCCTTTAACTAAGGAAACCTTATTGTAAAGTGTTACCGTGGCTGTTGAAAAAAAAAAAAAAACTGAAATAAGTTTTGTTAAACTAAAACTGACAAATAAAAAGACAATGCCTGACTTAAAAAAAAAAAAACAACTAATTAAAATATAAAAATGCAAGCCAATTCAAAGTATTACATACTATAAAACATATTATAGTAGTAATAATACTGAAATAACTCGGATCATAGTAATTTATAAAGAATAAACAAATCCCTGTTGTTTTTATGGGGGCAAAAAGAAATGGTGGCTCCTCCGGAAAAACTTTTACATTTAGTTTTTATACACTAATACAAATTATTCCAAATAAATAAGTAAATATTGCATTTTAGGGTCACTGGGGAAATGCATGAGAAACAGCCAAACACAGACTAGAGAAGGAGCTTGTGATTTCCTGGTAGTGTTTCAGGCATCATTCGTCAGGCTGGTCCGGTAAGCACCGCTACATCACTGACAATAACACACACTTCCAGGATTTCAGATTGAACACGATCAATAGTAGCATATTGATGTTTATCCCAGGACTGACTCCAATGCGGTCTTTTACCACCTACAGTTAAGACGTTTGATATAAATAACATGTTCAGCTCTAGGCAACACTGACTGAAGCGACGCTTTTGGTTGCAGTATTTCCTCTCTCTCTCACTCACCTTGGTTGCGGACAGGGCTGACATAACTGAGTCCATTCACGTTTCTCCAGTCCCAGCGTTCTGGAAGACTGGCTGCCATCTTACTGTCTGCAGCGACGGTCACAGGCCTGACACGTCTGAGAGAGAGAGAGATATAAATTGAGCATGTATCTTTTACATAAAACATTTCTGCTTAACATTGGTTGATTAAAATGAGAATTTATTAAATCAAGAAATCATTATTTTTATCCCAGTCCTACGTCTAAATAAGTTGCACTAGATATTTCGTGCTTGAAATCAGTTTTAAAAGCATCCATTATGCATTTAAACACTAAAGCCTGACTGCTTCAATTAACGCGTGTGTACCGTGGTATCTTGGAGGCACGTCCTCCTGATCTTCTCAGCATCTCCTGTATGGTGAAGGTCTCATGGAGACTGTACGATGTGGCTTTCCAGGACTTCTGAACGGAGTTTATCTGATCCACAAACTCCATGTTGTTTGTGTATGGCAGCTTCATGAGCCTAGAGATCATGCAATATGTTGGTTATCAATCAGCCAATAAACATCAATCATTCATCCGTGCCGTGCAGGGGAGATGAAATCACATGAGATCTTCAAGACAGCGAGATAAGAGACGATCACATCACAAACACTGCTGACACAATCAAACACTCACAGCTGGTGTTCAAATCCAAGCATGCGATTGTGGTCGATTTGGGGTGGGACAGGCTGCACCTTCTTCCCAGTGAAACAGGCCCAGTTATTCCCCAAAACATCATGAACCCAACCGGGCAGCGTCTGATCGCAGTAACTGGTCACCACTGAACCCTGCTGAGTATACTAGATACAGAGAGAGGGAAAAAAATAAATACTCACTGCAATAAAGTTCATTTTAAAGCACAGTATATTAAAGGGTTACTTCAGAGATTAGCATTAAGCTTTGTATCAGTAGAAATCCCGTAGTATATTCGAATGATCCCTCACAGCACTCGGCTCAGGGAGCTGCGGGCATTCATGTAAACAGAGCGGTGCGGAGCAAAGTGAGTGTTTCAACTGTTCAAATTAATTCCTATGAATGTTAAGCTTCCATAGGCATGAACTGAAAACACACCAGACTGAACACGAGCTGTGAATGTATGCCGTGCCCGCGCTTACCTCAGCTCTCGTGATGAATGAAATCTGACTAACCCAGCGATTGGGTTGTTTTAAGCAGACATTTAACCCAACTGCTGGTTTAGTCCATATTTGACCCAACATTGGGTTGTTTTCTACCCAGCATTTTTTAGGGTGTAACACATGACATTTAAAAAAAATGCAATAAACATTAATTTAACAAGATTAAATGTAACAAAACCATAATGTACATAACTTTTTTCTTAGTTTTTCTAATCAGTTATTTCAATTAAAATACATCAAATGTAAAGTGTCACGCAGAGAATTCTGGGAATGTCAATTCACATTTTTTCACTGTAAATTACACGACATGTTCTTTTTCACTTCCAAAAATTGTTTAACAGTATTTTACTGTAAAATTACATTAAATGTAAGGTTAGAGCTATTACAGTTATTCACCGTATATATAGTACGGAAACTTTCTGTTAACCAGTTAACTGTTTTTAACCGTAGCATTTTACAGTCTTTTACCGTAAAAAAATAAAAATAAATTCCTTTCCCGGATTTGTTGGAACAACAATTATTGTGCACATGCACATGAGATTTATTCATTTGTTTACATTAAAACTGTTGACATTTTATGTGCAATTCAAATACATAAATATAAAAAATGTAGGCTTTAATATTTTGAGTGTACTTTGCTGGTGGGGAAAAAACTTAATTTAGTAGTAGAATAAAATCTCTGGATATAACACATTTAAAGTTGACTAAACTCACAATTGTAATGCAGTATAAACACTTTAAGTTGAAACAAACACTAGTGTCTTGACCACTTCACATACGGTTTGCTTTGGCACTAGGCTCTAGCTAAATGTAATACCGCAGAATTCATTCAGCTTTTGGCATATTTTCAGCACAATATAGTTTGTGCGCCAGACTGAACATGCGCTGTGAACGTATGCCGTGCCCGCGCTTATCTCAGCTCTCGTGATGAATGAAATCTGACTCCTGCAGCGTCTGTGCCGTGACTCTTGTTCGACTCACTTTTTTTAACAGACAGTTTAATTGTAGTGTCTCTAACTGAACTGATTTTATGAAAATGAACACAGTGGGAAAGTGATCCAGTAATCCAGACAGTAGCCGTGGCTCTGGGATTGGCGCCTCGTAGGGCAGCGAAACAAGCGCATTTTGGGAATTGTTGTCTTTCATCCCCATAAGACAAATACATTTTCGGTCTTTTCTCAGTCTAGAAGGCACCAAATTCAAAAATAATTTCACATTTCTACTACATTAATGACCCAGTTTAAATACAAAGCTTAATGCTAAATCACTGAAGTAACCCTTGTAATTCCCAAGCAACATCATTATGTGTAAAACTGCATCTTAATAACTAGTCATAAATGTGTTTATTTTTGTCTGTGAAGTAGGGGTCAAACAATTGATCGGTTTTGCAGATTAATCGGCACCGATAACAATTGTTCCAGCATTCGGTTATTACAAAAATCCATCCCAAAAGGGCCTGCTGTCATTATAAAGTATGAGATCAGCCTCTAGAGGCGAAATAATCACTGACACCTAGTGGAGTTTGTTTTGACACAAGAGACTGCGTGCTGCACAGAGCGGGACACTTCAGATAGGGATTTAAAACAAAATGGTATGCATACAGTACACCACAGTTCATATTTGTTGACTAGATACTGCATTATTTTAGGCTGAGAGGGCACTAACATTAGTACCATAGTAGTTGTTTTATGTATAATAAATACATAAATAGTGGCCACAAACACAAGTTCAAGCGGCGAGTTACGTTGCAGGGATGGAACGGTATGAAAATTTCATAACACGATTATAGTGGCCTATTATAACGCCACACATCACAGCGGACGCACTCTCTCGTTTCATTCAAATGCTACTTGCATTTGTTTTTTAATGTATTGAAAATGAAATCAGAAGACTCTACTATAATTATTACTATAACTTGTTGTGATCATCTTGTCTGGACGATTGTTTTGTACACTGTCCGAAATGGATTTATAAACTGGTAAGATTTAAAACATTAAATCACAATTCAATACATCCCCGTTATTATTTATGTGGTAAAGAAAATCTGTGTAATAAGTGTTCAATGAATATTGAATTATCCCTTAAATGACACCCTGGTCTTGTATGAACTTCGTTCGTTCGTCTTTGCTGCAAACTTTTCTTTGTGAAAGTATCACGTTAATTTCAAGTGAGTGAGATCAAATATTTCAACTCAAAACTTTGTTTCCGATTATTTTCCCAGGCAGTTTTGGTATTGAGGTCAAAGTCCACTTGCCTTGTGTTCGCAGATTTGAAGTGTTTGCCCCTATAGCAGCGACTTTATTTTTGCATGTTCTGCCGACAGGGTGACCATCCTCGATTGAGTTTCCTTCAGGACTTTTGTAAAAGCCTAAATATGACCACACCTCAGATTTGGGCTGAAAAATCACCCGGCGCGGTCACTGCCTTCCGACATTTCTTCTTGTGCGACATTTTGCGCTCTGCATTAGACTGATGCTGACTGGACAGGATTTACCGCAAGTTTTCAAAATCGAGAAAGCCAAACAAGGTTTTAATGATAATTCAATTTTAAAAGTTACAAACCGTCAGTACATTTTATCGTTGTTTATCGTTCCATCCCTATTACATGATTACAGAATAAACATCTGAAAGTATGTTGAAAGATGCAGTACAAATAAATGTAATTGAAATAAAAGCTAAAGATATATTTTTTTTTTAACCACAACAAAAATAGAAAAGGACATAAAATATAAGTCAAAATATTACCGAATACTATAATATGGTCATAATACTAAAACAACTGGAACTAGTCATTAAATATTGATTTAAGATTGCATTTGTAAAATCACCACATTTCTTGAGCTAAACGCACAGAACAATGAAACACAAGAGCTGATGTCAGAATTTCCCTTCTGTTGTGAAACCACAGTCATCTGATCAGTCATGTGGTGTCATCTGAGACTAAAAGTGTCTTATCATGCTTACCTTGAAAAACCCGAACCATTTGTAGTCATTGATCACCACTTCAAATCCCTGGTTATAGATGAGAGTGAAGAACCCAGTGTGGCCCAGATCATCCACAGCTAGAAACAACTTCTGCAGGTCCACAGTCACCGTTTTCACCGGCTTCCCTGTTTATGAGAGAGAAAAAAGTCAACCAAGTTTATTATAGAAGATTAAGGAAGTAGCTTTCTGATTTGCACCGTGTTTTGCCTACAGCATTCTGGGCATTATATGCTATTAAGTCCCACAAATGCCATCTTCACCCAGTTTTAAAACAGTTAACTTAAAAGATAAGAAAAATAAACCATATGCAGTGTTACAGAGCCCCTAAGGGACAAAAATAAGATTGAAGGAAACCATTTTTAATGCTAATTTACTTCCAAAGTTTCTCTCTTCTGTTGAACACAAAATATGATATTTTGAAGAATGTTGGTACTATGAAAGTCAATGGGATCCATCAACTTTCTGGTTACCAACACTCTTCAAAATACCATCTTTTGTGTTCAACATTAGAAACAACACAGGTTTGGAAACACTTGAGGGTGAATAATTGACAATAGTCATTTTTGGGTGAACTATCCCTTTTAAATTAGTAAGATATTGTCAATTAGGTGCTCTACAATAATACTACAGCTCATACTAGTACTTTGAATATAGCTATACTATACTCTTTTGACATATTTAAAGAATTAAATGAAATAGCATGGGAATATGAACATGGTAATCATTTAGTAGCTTGGTACATATCAAAGTATAGGCCTAATGCCCAATAACTGTACCATGGTATCAAAACTGTAGTTGTGTAGTGTATACTACAAAACAATAGGCCAATTATATGAAGAAGCTCTTCAGTGGAAACCCTCACGTGAAAACGAAAGTAAAATTGAACTGCCTTGTTGAGGACAAAAGCGCACTGGTGGTTGTCTGAACTGACCTGTGCTGGAGCAGTCGATGGTCCGATCTTGACCCACATCAGATACGCTGAAGATCCAGGTGCCCAGCAGGTCCTCATAGGTGCAGTTGGCAGGGGTATCGGCCGCAGACCCGCCGATAAACGCAAACAAGACAATGACGGAGAGCGCCCGCATCCTTATGACGGTCCGACAGCGGCTATAACGGTACAAGTGATACAAACCGGACAGCGCGCGGGGGGGTTACTATTGACCGGACGCAACGAAACAGGCACGTGTCCTTCTCGTCCTTCCGCGCCTCTGCAGGACTGAAACTCTGTTGACCAGCCGCGTGCTACTGAACTTATACAGCACTGATCATATGACACGAGTCATGTGACACGCTAGCGAGAGCGCGCGCACACACTTAAGTATATCACTTCCACAAAAGCACATTCATCATCACTCAAACAGACGAATCTGATTATATCACACACACAATAATTAACTCTCATGACAAACGCACATTAACTCAATCACATACACTCTCACACAAACAAATATAAACCCATTCATCACATGAACAGAGATGCAGTGATACTGGCATCACAACACAAAAAAACACATAATTTCAGTCCTGAATAATCTCACTAGAGAAGTAACCTAATGTTTATTGCAAATTATGTTTCATGTCGAATTTAAATGTTTTAAACAAAGATCTCCAATGTAATTAAAAACATGCAAACTTTACCGTTGAAACCTGAGACACTAGGGTGACCAAACGTCCTGTTTTCCCAGGACATGTCCTGTTTTCAACAAGTCCTGTCCTGGTACTAATATAACAATTTTCTATCCATACAGAGGGGGCATACTTTAAATGTATTGAAATTAATAAGGAATCTTTGAGTAAACTTCGAGTATCTCATTGCCGTGTCCTGGTTTTCGATAATCAAAATATGGTCACCCTATTATAACCAATTTATCCACAAAACAACCGAAGGACATGTCGGTGAGGAAAACATGGCGGGACATTTTAAACAGCTCCTCCTTTTTTTTTAGAAAAGCCAATAGTGTTTTGTTTAAAGGGTTACTTCAGCGATTAGCATTAAGCTTTGTATCAGTAGAAACCCAGGAGTATATTCGAATTATCATACTTTGCCCCCTCATATGACCCTGAGATGAGAGAATTATGTATTTTATTTCTGGAAAAATTCCTCCGATGACGCAAATATCGTCATTTTGCATCATCGGAGGAGTTTTTGGCCAGAGGCTGAAGACTACAGCCAGCAGGAGGCGCTATTTCCACATGTTTTCAACACCGCACTCACAGCACTCGGCTCGCGGAGCTGCGGAGCTTCATGTAAACGGAGCGGTGGAGAGCAAAGTGAGTGTTTCAACTTTTAAAATGAACTTCCTATGAAAGTTAAGCTTCCAAAGACATGAAGCCAGACTGATCACGCTGTGAATGCAGCCGCGAATCCCGCGCTTACCTCAGCTCATGTGATGAATGTAATCCGATCCTGCTGCGTTTGTGCCGTGACGCTCAATCGGCTCACTCGCATTATATCGAACAGACACGTTCAGTTTTTAATTGTAGTGTCTCTAACTGAACTGATCTTCTGAAAATGAACGCGGTGGGCAAGTGATCCAGTTATCCTGTAGCCGACTAGCCGTGTCTAGAGTAGGGCAGTGAAGCAGTGCATTCTGGGAATTGTTGTCTTTCATCCCCATGAGACAAAAATACTAGGGCCGGGACTCGATTAAAAAAATTAATCTAATTAATTAGAGGCTTTGTAATTAATTAATCGAAATTAATCGCATTTTAATTGCATATAAATATTTGACCTGAGAACAGTGAGAAGTAATTTTTTTCACATGGATTTTTAGTTTACCATTGAATAATGACTGAATACATAAGCTTAATCAACAAAATTTTGTTTATTTATTTATGTCCAGCGTTTTGCGTTGAGGTGATATTTGAGGCTCGATACGCAAATTCCTTGTTGCATAGCTTCCACACAGCCATGCTCTTGTCGACGCTTTTTTAAAACAAAATTTCCCATCCACGGGGCCAAACAAAGCAGTCTCGTCAGCTTCTTCGTTCATGTTCACTGTGGTTTGTTGTGTTCAGAAGTCAAGAACGCTAGGTGGTGTTCCAGTATAATCGGTCCACCGAAACCCATTCATTAAAAAACGTTCTGCGGTGCAAAAATAAGTTAAAATTGTTATCTATTTTTTTCGTAATTAATCTTAATTAACGCGTTAAAGTCACGCAATTAATTAATCTTAATTAACGCGTTAAAGTCCCGGCCCTAAAAAATACATTTTCTGTGTTTTCTAGAAGGCACCAAATTCAAAAATAATTTCACATTTCTACTACATTAATGACCCAGTTTAAATACAGATTCATCTTCAACAAACATGAAACCAGACTAAATTCGACCGTTGAAACCTGAGACACTAGGGTGACCAAACGTCCTGTTTTCCCAGGACATGTCCTGGGAAACCAGACTAAATTCGCCCCAATGGAAAGCATATTTACACTAAATCGTTCCCTATCCCCTATATAGTGCACACTGTGCCATTCACCTTGTAGAAAATAGTAAATGTGTGAACAAGTGACCGATTTCAGCCGCGGCTTTAGCAATGTAGGGTGCGGGGCCACAGATTCTAGAGAGCATTTGATTGGACAGAAAATCTGATGAGAAGTTGAAGTGTATTGTGCTGCAGCCATATTGCGCCAGAACGGCCATCACACACACCACACACCAGCTGATTGGTGGAGAGGACACAGGGTGATGAAGCCAATCAGTATATGGGGATGATTAGGAGGACAGAGGCCAGTGGGCAAATTTGGCCAGGATGCCGGGGTTACACCCCTACTCTTTTTCCGAAGGACATCATGGGATTTTTAATGACCACAGAGAGTCAATAACGTCACCGGGTGGTTTCACAAACTTGCACTTTGAAACACGTTTTTCAAAAGTTTGCGTTTTCAGGCCCTCAAAACACCGTTGTCATGTAAATGAATGGCTGATGTCCATAAAAAGTTGTCAGATTGTCCACACTAATATGTTTTTCTCTCCATTTTGGCCATCCATCCACACTGAGACGGCATATTTGTCCTTTTTGAAAAGGTATTCCCAAGAGGATACATGTGAAAATGTTTCGCTTTCTCGTGTGGACTGTGAAAACGATGACGCATGTTTAGTCATTTGATATTGAACCGGTAGATGTATGTGTATACCGGTATTGTGCCTGTTGTGTGATATTCACTGTCACACTGTTGCTAAAGAGATGTTACTTTCTACACTCTTCTAACCACATCCTGCAAAGATGACAGAAAATGTACTCGCATTCCCTCGTGAAAAAAAAGTATACTTTATTGTATTTCAAATATATTCTCTTTTCCAATAGCATATTGGAAATATACTAACAAAAACTGTACCATCTCTAAATATATACAAAGTATATTAACATCATATTTCCACGATACAACTTTTAACACACTTTAAAATAATTCTATTTTAGTATATTTCCAAAAAATATATTTTCTAAAAATATACTTAAAACGAAAGTTCTGTGTACTTTTGTAAAGTGTACTTATTTGAACATCACTTTAAAATAATTTTTTGTATATTTTAAACGGTATGCTCAAAATTGTCATTGTAACAAATTAACAATGCACTAAAAGCATATTTTGCAAAATAAATAATTAATATCATTAAGCTGTTGTATATTTAAAGTTAAATAATGTTTAAGGTTATTTATTCATGCTTAAGTGTTCAAATTAAGCATGAATAAATGTGTTAAATTATGACTAATGCACTAAAAGCCCAGTGTATGCTATAAGCCCTACATTAGTCGTGATTTAAGTGTAAATATGTTTAATAAGTTTACAGTGGCAGAGAAGAATCGTGTGACAATCGTACACACACATCTATATTAAACTAACACCACACTTAAAATACAACGCAAAAATATGAGTTGAGTAGTTGAGTTTTATCGGAATTCAAATGTCTCTTCAATTGGTCTGTGACCAATCAGATTGTGTTGCTCAATGCCTGCAGCCAATCAGAGGCAGAGCTGCTGACGTTACTCGTCTGACGTTAGCTGTAGTGATGGGAAGTTCGGTTCTTTCCGCGAACCGGTTCTTTCGGACAGTTCGTTTCAAAGAACCGGATCAAAAACCGGTTCACGGTTCTTTTACGCTCAAACGTAATGACGTAATTTCGCTATGACGTAATGACGTCAAGTCTATCGCGGGTTGATAAACAAACACTTTACACATTAAAATATATAAAGTCAGTAATCATAATATCAATCAGATAAAATATCATCATAATCTGTTAAGTTCATTTTTACAATCAAGTTTTACATCTAAAGCATCCAAACACAGGCAGTGATGTGCAAAAGAGGATGTTTTACAGTTATAAAATCAATATATTAGTCTTCATCAGTGCAGAAACCATGATCCATTCACTATGTTTTGTAATTAAATAAATACGGTTCGCCAAATTTTCCCACATTCATGTCCTCAGAGTCGTTTCACAGACGCGCGCTCATCAGTTGATGTTCGCTCGGTTCAGAGAGACGTGCAGTCAGTCGCTTGACGCATGCTCAGTCAGTATCAGCTCATCGGTTCTCCAATCGGACATGTCCGAAATAAACAGGGTTCAGTGTTCTGATTCTGATGATCCGAAAACCGCTGCAACCGGTTGCAACCGATTCTTGACTCGAGAACGAGAACGAAATTGAGATTCGAGAACCGCGAGAGCGATTCAAAAGGAGTCGCAATTGCTTCGCTTAGCTGTAGTTTGAGGCCACATCATTTTTATATTTCACCTTGTTTAGAAGTTAAATACACTGATCCTGAAAATAACATGGCTTTATGAAACAAATGTTTAGTTTGGTAGTTGTACAGACTAATGCTTGTTTCCAATGTTTAAAAATAATTAAGTAACACAATAATTGCACATTTTTACTGTAATGCTTTTTAGACAACATTCATATAGAAAAATATATTTGTACAACAATTTCTGAACAGAGTTTGATCTATGTACACATACAGTGTGTGTAAGTGCACTTTTATGTGTAGGCTATTGTGAACACTTTAATATATTTTTATCAAAACATTGTTTATTTAATACAAACCCAATTTGTGAATGTGTCATCATTAACTATAATTACTGTAGGGCTACAGGTAGCCTATTTCATAAATTATTATGATCCCTAACACATCCCGATGCGCAACAAAACTTATGCTTTTCGCTCTCTTGAAAAATTACACGCATGCTCAGTCAGTATCAGCTCATCGGTTCTCCAGTCGGACATGTCCGAAATAAACAGTTCTCGGTTCAGTGTACTGGTGATCCGATAACCGTTGCAACCGGTTGAAACCGATTTTTGACTCGAGAACGAGAACTTTGACAGGCCGTGTGCGTTCGTTCGTAGCGCTGCACGCATGCTCAGTATCATCAGCTTCTGCTCGCTAATGTGCTCAATCTGCTCATCATCAGTTCTCTCTCTTACAGTGTCAGCTAAGTCAGTGTATTGTTGGAGTAACTGAATAACTCTGGCATGCTGGTTTATTTCAATTCAGAGGGACAGTTAGACAGGTCAAAAAGTGAGTGACTTTATAAATGTGTGGATTAGTGCTGCGAACTGTTTCGAACGATTCAGTCCGATTTGGTGAACTGGTTCGGCCGGTTCACTAAAAAGAACCGGTTCAAAAGAACGATTCGTTCGCGAACCGGACATCACTAGTTAGCTGCTGACGTTACTTGACGCTGGCTCACTCGCGGGAGGTTTGCAGCCTCGCAGGTGAAGTACAATGTTGCTTTACATTATTTATTTAATAAAAAATTGACAGCGGAAAGTACATGGCTCATTCTTCGACCAGTTAAGGCCACGTTTACACATAGCCGGGTATTTAGAGAACCGAATATTTCCCCGCCTCCGTTTTCAAAAATAACATCGTGCACACAACATCGTTTTCAAAAAAGTTTCGTTAGTGTGGACAGACAGCGAAGTGGAGTTACTCCTAAATGTCGCGTTAGTACAGCAGTTGTGTTTGCAAATGCAAAGAGGCCAAAAGTGTTTGCACAAAAGTAAAAATGAGTACCATCTTAACAGCATCCATGATCAAACAAACTGTAAACATAGGGCGCTCACGTGACGTAAGCATTTTCTGGCGCATAATATGACGTTTGAGAACCTAAAACCCCGTTGACACGGCAACACATAACCGGAGTTTTCAGAAATCTCCACTTTAGTTGGCGTTTTTAGAAATAATCGTTTTCTGGGATAAAAATTGTGTTTTTGTGTAAATGACAGGTCAAAACGCAGGGAAATATCTGCGTTTTACCGTCGTGTAAACGGGGGCTAAATTACGTCACATCGCAGCCTGACCTTGATGGCGACGATAAACTGTTTTGGAATAAAATGGCCTAACGTGAACCGGAGAAAAGGTCCTGCTGTTTGGAGGTAAGTAAGTTAGCGTTAAGTTAATAAGTAAGACTAATGTATCTTAACTAATTGTGAATAAAAAGTTGTATGAACATGCACCCGACCTTATCTCTTGTATGTTCTGTTAACAGATGCTGTTCTTCAAGAGTGTTTGCTGTCTCTGATGGTGTGTAAGCGCCTTCAGACGCAAGTGTGACAATCAGCTGCTCATCAGAAAATGGCATATAATGTGTAATTTAAATTTATGTATAGAGATTGTATGTGGAATTAGTTCAATAATATATTTTCTAACATCTTACATTGTTCATTTAATGAAAAACATAGTAAGTTAATTTAGTTTAGCTTTGCTGAAACCATGTGAAACCATTAAAGGGGTACTTCAGCGCTGGGTCTGTATTTAAACTGGGTCATTAATGTAGTAGAAATATGAAATTATTTTTGAATTTGGTGCCTTCTAGACTGAGAAAACACAGAAAATGTATTTTTGTCTCATGGGGATGAAAGACAACAATTCCCAGAATGCACTGCTTCACTGCCCTACTCTAGGCACGGCTAGTCGGCTACTGGATTACTGGATCACTTGCCCACCGCGTTCATTTTCATACAATCAGTTCAGTTAGAGACACTACAATTAAAAACTGAACGTGTCTGTTCGATATAATGCGAGTGAGCCGATTGAGTGTCACGGCACAAACGCAGCAGGATCGGATTACATTCATCACATGAGCTGAGGTAAGCGCGGGATTCACGGCTGCGGCTGCATTCACAGCGCGTGATCAGTCTGGCGCGTGTTCAGTTCATGTCTTTGGAAGCTTAACTTTCATAGGAAGTTCATTTGAAAAGTTAAAACACTCACTTTGGTCTCCACCGCTCCGTTTACATGAATCTCCGCGAGCCGAGTGCTGTGAGTGCGGTGTTGAAAACATGTGGAAATAGCGCCTCCTGCTGGCTGTAGTCTTTAGCCTCTGGACAAAAACTCCTCCGATGACGCAAAATGACGATATTTGCGCCATCAGAGGAATTTTTCCAGAAATAAAATACATAATTCTCTCGTCTCAGGGTCATACGAGCGGGGAAAGTACGATAATTTGAATATACTCCTGGGTTTTTTCTACCAAGCGGCAACCTCCCGCTGTCTCTCTTGAAGCCAATACGGAAGTGATTTAAACTGCAGTTCATCTATTGGCCACTAGGGACAGGCTCCAGAAGGAGCAGAATCTCATTGAGCCCCATGTTAAAATGCCCAACTTTACAGCAGAATAAAACATGTTCACAGCCTGGGACAAATTCTAGTTTTGGTCTAAACGGCTAGTTTTGCCCTTCAAGACAACTGTGAGGGGGGTGGATTTTTTTTTATAACTCATTCGTTTACATTATATTAAGCCTTAAAGTTCTGCATAATTAAGGGCGTGGCCACTTTGAGTGGCAGGTGGGTAGCCATTTATCTGTTGTTTGTTAGTCACGCGTCACCTCAGCTCCGCCCACATCCCGCCTCTTTGCCCATTTTCTGTTATCCGGGAGTGACGGTTGATGACGCGCATAGATATAATAAAAACCTACTTTTATAACCGGTATGTACCGGACCGAATCAGAACGCAGATTTGGGCGCCTCATTTCGGTGCCACTTAAATTCAGACGTGCTTTCTCGCTTTTGCTGGCGCCGAGCCAGAGACAGACACGCTCAGCGCTCGTCACATATCACAACTATTCAGGGTTTTCAACCACAGCATGTTTATTTTAGGTTTCAGACGTGTAAATGCTGTAAAAAGTACTAGCAAAAAATACACACTGATGTCTATGGAAGCAGAAAAAACAATCCTTTCAGAAGATAACTTGACTACATGTTTTATTCAGATACTCATTATAGCCTATAGTGACTATATAGTTTACTTTATTCTTCTCCCAGTTCAGCAGCGGCCACTTACTTTCATGTATTTCGTGAGACGAAGATAAATTTATGTGATGTAAATCCGAGATCCGATTCTCTGAGGCGCAAACTAACGTGGTGCCACCCATCGCGGAGTATAGATCAACTAACACACATTTACTCACACATATTTGAAAATCTGAATATCATATAGTTCATGACATAGTTAGCAAGTTTGTGAATATTTTGAATAAAAAAGAAGAAGAAATAAACCGATACAGCTGAGCTGTCATACAGCGCTGTTGCGGCTGCGGTGTGTCATGTTAGAAGCATGATGCGTATCCATGGAAACAATAAGGCCATGTGTTCTAAAATATTCAGCCAGAGAATATGGTCATGTTTCTGCAAAGTAAAGCTGAAGCTTGAAGCTGGTTTGCAGCAGAGCAAGAATACAGACTACAGCTGTTATTACTGTAACTGTTATTTAGAGTTAAATTAGGCCTGTTGTAGTTGAGTTAGGTGGCTTTAGTTTTACTGTGAATTTGTTAAGTAAATTGTGTTTTATATATTTAGTATACTTTAAACTTGTAATAAATTGTTCAATTTAAATAATTAAATAAAAAGCCATTCTTTAATCTCATCCACCTCATGTTGTGGCTCTTTTTCTAAAAGTATCGGTTCAGGCACCGTTTAGGCACCGGTACCGTTTTAAAAGTATCGGTTCAGGCACCATTAAGGCACCGGTACCGTTTTAAAAGTATCGGTTCAGGCACCGTTTAGGCACCGATACTGTTTTAAAAGTATCGGTTCAGGCACCGTTTAGGCACCGATACTGTTTTAAAAGTATCGGTTCAGGCACCGTTTAGGCACCGATACCGTTTTAAAAGTATCGGTTCAGGCTCAGTTCAGGCACGGTACCGCTTTTAAAAGTATCGGTTAGGCACCGTTTAGGCACCGATACCGTTTTAAAAGTATCGGTTCAGGCACCGATACCGTTTTAAAAGTATCGGTTCAGGCACCGTTTAGGCACCGGTACCGTTTTAAAAGTATCGGTTCAGGCACCGTTTAGGCACCGATACCGTTTTAAAAGTATCGGTTTAGGCACCGTTTAGGCACCGGTATCGCTTTTAAAAGTATCGGTTAGGCACCGATACCGCTTTAAAAGTATCGGTTCAGGCACCACTTAGGCAATACCTAGTTAAAAGTTATGTAACAATGCTACTCTGTGCGTTCACGCGGCAGCAGCTATGAGACACTTGTTCACACTGTAAGCTAGATCAGTATTAGCATGGTAAAACATGGTACTCATGATAAATTAACCAGATTTAAACAATAAGACTAACTGTGTTGAGCTGTATAACAATGATTAGTTTTATGACCATGAATGCATCCAAACAGTTGCTCACCTGTCTAATAAAACACATAATATATTAAAAGGTCTTTGGTGTTTCCATGGTTTCTACAAAATAAAACCGGAAATCGAATTTAACTTGTGTATGACATAATTGACAGGCGACAGGTAATGGTTCCCCAGTAAAAAACGCTTTCGGGGGTAAAATATGTGTTTTTTTGGCAAGGGTTCCCACATTTAAAAATCCGCATTCCCGAGGCTAAATATGGCATAATTGGGGTTGCTTCAACCCGCGGACATGAAAAACAGCCCATGGCAACTGTGTTAAAGTAGCCCATTTACATAGCACTGTAAAAACTATGACGCACGGACATAGTCCGTGTTCTAGCTTATTTCTCTGGATTTAAAAGTTCTTGGGGACATTTGGGATAATGTACACAAATATATAACATTTTTCTAGTGGGTTTTGGATATTTGAATCCAAAAATCTTACATATTGTGCCTTTTAGGTCAGTTTTAAACCATGCCACTAAATGTAGTTCTGTAAAAACAAACACTTTAGCATCATCAACAGCATAAACTTCTGATCAGAGGTCGCGTTTTTTTTATTCAGCCTATTTATTTTTTAGCAGTGACGGGAAATCTGAAAACCGTCCGTCATTTTGACATTACACTGAAGGTGAATGCACCTGTAACTGTAATTCTCACCCCGTCCACTTGGTGGCGAGTGCGCTCTTGCTGACTATCAAGTTAATGCTCAACGAATGGATTTTCGGCATTGTTTACAAGCTCTTTTGACGTCTTTCTGCGGTTGAAACGCTGCTTGATTGATTGCACGAGAGACATTTTACGGATTTGGGTAAGTTGGAGTGTATCTTTCAACATATTTTCTGATGTTCATTCATGTTTTGTTCTGCGTTCGCGCGCTCCGATTTGAACTCGGGCTACAGCGATCTCTCGCGCCACATTGCAGAGCGCCAAAGCGGTATTGTTTGAGTTTTGTGATACAAAGGACAGAATTAGAAAGCTTTGACTCATATCCAATTTAACAAAGCTTATTGCGATTTATTAAACAGACATTTATGATGATCCACAGACAGTCCCTGTTCAACTTCCTCCACGTAATAAAAATGAAAATGTGAACAAAAACAGTGCCTATTTAATGGCTAATTATCATTATATGAAAATTTAAATGACGGGTAGGGAAGAGTGGGGTAAGATGAGCCTTTTTTTTACTTATGTGGTCGGATAAGAGAAAATAAGGCAGAAAGAAAAATGAGAGTATCTGAAGTAATTTCAGGATGTTTTTCTTATCATTATAAATTATCAGATAAAATCTATGACAGGGTTTAAAAAAAAAAAAAAGTGTTCCTGTGGATGAATTCATCCCAGGTTAGGGGTAAGTTGATCCGAGTCAGTGGGTAAGGTGCACCATCTGGGTGTAAACGGACCATCTGATTGGATCTGAATCAAACCCATGTGAGATTGTAAAGATAGTTTACCTCTTTTAAAAACACCTTCAATAATCAAATTTACTTTCACAAATAGTTATATGTTCCTAAACTAACGTAAACAACATAACACCAAATGAAGTTGAAATGTCTTTAATTGTTTGCATTTCTGAAACAATATGTTGAACACCAAAGTTGTAACCTTCCCAAAAACAGACTAAACTGAATTTGTTGAGTAAAATTAAATAAAAACTGAATTAGAATGTTAATCGAAGTTTGTTGTTATACATTGTTCCCGAGAAGGGGTTCAATCTTCAACTGTCAGTGGGTGGTGGCAGCTGCACCCAGGTGGAGTAAGCACCCAGTCGTGATCACGCTCATTTGACTGCTTTAATTGGGAGAGCGAAACCCCCTAAAACGTCTATTATACAAGAGAATAGATTCCTAAGATTATATTCATAATAATAAAATAATGCATTTCCATGCAGCGAGAGTGATGGGGAACGCCCCTGTGCTTTTCTCTCTTTTTACTAACAATTTCAAAATTAAGGAGGACAATTTTAGACTATTTAAACAAACCATTAGTACAGACCCTCTACTTGATGCTGCCTATCTGGCTCACACTAAGGCCATGGAAACATGGTGTCATGTTAGCCAAGTAGAAATTAATGTCGCTAAGACAAAAAAATTACTTATGTGTACAAAACGAGACATGATGATCCAATCAATTTCACTTGAGGGTCAACAAGTTGACATTGTGGAGAATTGTAAATATCTGGGCTCGATTTTGGACTCACAGGTGAGCTTTGTTGAAAATTCAGAGTATATTTTCAAAAGATGCTCACGGTGACTTTTTCTTCTTAGGAAACTCAGTGGCCTTGGGGTTAGTCAGCATATTTTAGAACTGGTGTTTAAATCCATCGTAGAGAGTGTTTTACCTTTTCATCTTCCTGCCTGGTATGATCATTTAAAGGAACACTCCAGCGTTTTTAGAAATAGGGCTTATTCAACATCTTTCCATCATTTAGATATGTGGGCAAATGCATTTTTGTCTCAGTGCATGCATTGTTTTAGTTTGGCAGGGTCGCCGCTAGCTTAGCTTAGCATAATGAATGGAATCCTATGTTGCCAGCTAGCATGTCCCGAGTAAAAGTGATCAAAAAAAAAAACCCACCTAATTACTTCTTGTGGCCTGCATATTCACAACGAGTACAAATAGCGATGCAGATTAAGACTAGGCGATTTCCTAGGCAGATATTAACTTTGGACTGCGTGATATCTTGTGTTGTGTGATATCTCGTGCCCAAGTAGCAGTGCTTCGCCTGTGCTTCCCCATAATATAGTCCCAAGTTAATATCTGCCTAGGAAATCGCCTAGTCTTAATCTGCATCGCTATTTGTACTCGTGAATACGTAGGCCACAAGAAATAATTAGGTAATTTTTGTTTTGTTTTTATCACTTTTACTCGGGACATGCTAGCTGGCCTCATAGGATTCCATTCATTATGCTAAGCTAAGCTAGCGGCGACCCTGCCAAACTAAAACAATGCATGAGACAAAAATGCATTTGCCCACATATCTAAATGATGGAAAGATGTAGAATAAGCCCTATTTCTAAAAACGCTGGAGTGTTCCTTTAAACTGTAGACCTAAGAACAAACTTAACAGAATTGTGTTTATGGCAAGTAAAATAGTTGGTAGGCTCAAGGTCAAAGATAGATATCCCTGCAGATAGCTCTCACCCTCTTTTTAGTCAATCTGAGCCCTTGAAATCAGGAATATGCTGATAAATCAAATGGATGTAATATTAAATGTACTTTTATACTTATATAATGTCACTCTGTCTGTTTTATTTTAGTTTTTCTCAATATTGTCTGTCTAATTATTTTTTTGTGTTGGTGAGCCAAAGACGAATTTCCACCTCGGTGGACAATAAAAAAAAATAACACAATACAATAATCAATATATTGATATATCGCACAATATATGTACATGACCTCAATAGCTTTCTGTGATGCAATATATCGGCCATTATGTTTACATGATAATGAACGTCACCAACATTTTACTCGATTGTGCTGTCATCTTGTATATTTTCCGTGACGGAGGCGAAAGTGGTTCTCGGGCAGTTCCTTCATACACAGAGCGGTTATCCACAGCTGAAAAAAGGCGGCATTTGAGGCGTTATAGTGTTTTCCTGACCGCTACTGACAGAATGACGAGGGTTAAAGCCGCTTCACAAGGGAAAATGTTTATTTACTATTTATTCAATTTTTTTAATTTAGGATAATATTTTTTACCCTTAATTTCCATGATCTAAAGAATAAAAAGGTTGTCATTTAAAAGTGTGTAGGTCTACTTGCATTATTATGCTGTTATATTAGGATTATATATTCAGTGGCATAAAATAGTGATGATATCATTTATCGCAATTATTTATGGGACGATATATTGCAAAACAAAAATTAGTTTCATGACAGGCCTAACAACAGGTTATACGCGCAGCTCAACAGCGGCTGAGACTGGCCAGCTGCCACCACCCACTGACAGGTCACATGATCTGTCCGTGGCAGCTCCTGATTGAACCCCTACTGTTGTTCCTATCAAACAAACTAAAACTCAAAAAATGTTTTAAAGAAAATGATAAACTAAACAAGTTGTGTAACATAACATTGAAATTATACCAGTTCATACTTCAGAGATTTAACTTAACTACAGTGCCTTACGGTGGGGTAAGTTAAAGCTGGCTCAATTTGGCTCACTTTGCCCCATCGCTGCTTTTTTGGACAAAACTAGCCTGCTTACCAATTCAGGCTAATATTTAACTAAATGATTTGCATGGTTTTATACATTGCTAAATCACCAATACATATTTTAGACAGCCATTACATCTGTTAAAATGTACTGTGACAAGCCAAAAACTTTTTTAAAGTAAATCGGTGACTACGACTCCCATGTGTTTCTCCTTTTCACAGTGTTGCAGAAATGATGGGTGGTTCTAAAATATATGGTCACATGACAATAAAAGTGTACCGTTGCCAAGATCAAGGGGGTGGGTCAACTTACCAACTGGCTCATCTTACCCCACTCTCCCCTAATAATAGATTATGACGGAATTTTTACGACTCTGTGGACAATGTGGAAGTCTAACCTCTGCTTCTGATGGTAAATTTTGAATTGAGATGTGAATTGTTAGACATGTGTTGCAACAGCTTTTCTTCAGTAGATGGTTTGATGAGTTTTTAAAGGCTTTTTTGCCTTTATTTAGGTAGTAGGAGGACAGACAGAAAATCACTGGAATTGGACTGGGAAAGGAAGCACAACTGCATCATAAGTCGGAGCTCTTTCCCACACAGGTATGACTCCAACAGAGCCACAATCACTATAAAATGAGAGTCAGACTCTTATTTTCTCAATTCGGTTTAAAATAAGTAATGTTGCAGTCTCTTCTGAAGACAGTGAAAGCCAAACATAGACATGTCAATGCTCGCCCCATTAAATATTCATGTGCTTTGAACAGTAGCAAGAACATTCAGATGCAAGTTTCAGCACCTGAGGGTTGAAAAACATCCAGAATTTCAGTAGGATGAAAAACCCCAGATATAATTGCCAGGCTCCTTCCGTCGGGTGCAGAATGTACACACACACACCAATTCATTTAGGTTTTTTGCTTCATATCACACATTTTGACCTTTGGGAACAATAATGTGCCCCGCTGCTGTATGAACGAGAACTTCCTCTCACCCCATTAGTGGTTTAAACACGTAATGATACAGTAAGCAAACTAAATGTATGAAGCGTTATTTCTTCCTAAATGCTATTGGCTGATTAAATTTAGAGCTGTTTAAGACAGAAAAGGCCATCTGACGTCCCCCTCTGAGCTCAGCTGTCTCTTCTACTGAATGAACAAGCTGGTGCATTTAATGAGCCTCATTAACCAATCAGAGCGGAGCGGGGTGGGTGAAGACAAAGAGGAGCAATTACCACAACGACTATGATTCACACACTCCATCCTAACAGCCCAGAATAGACAGCGCAGAATGCTGAAATGCACAGGAATTAGTCACTCGGGCTATTTAGATGTACAGCACTGCCAGAGAGTGTGTGTGTGTGAACCAGAAGGAAGTGATAGTTCCAGTGTGTCCACTTTAAAACAGCCGTTTTATTTGGAGTCCTGGTGCGGCACTAGTGTTTCGTCTGCCAGAATTGTTTTCAGTCGTTGCCGTATTACTGACACTAATGAGAAGATGATTTCACAGCGGTTTCCTGCCGCTGTTGCGCTTGGGAAATGCATAGGAGAGATTGCAGTACTACAACCCCAAATCAGAAAAAGTTGGGTCAGTTTGGAAAACGCAAAAAAAAAGAAGTGATTTGTAATTTTACTTTGACTTGTATTTCATTGCAGACAATCTGAACAAAAAATATTTCATGTTTTGTCTGGTCAACTTCATGTCATTTGTAAATATGCATCCTTTCCTGTCATTCAGACCTGCAACACATTTCAAAAAAAGTTGGGACAGTAAAGCATTTAACACTTTGTAATGTTACCATTTCTTTTCACAACACTTAAAAGACGTTAAGGGACTGAAGACACCAAGTGGTGAAGTGTTTCAGGTGTAATTTTGTCCCATTCTTCCTGCAAACAAGTCTTAAGGTGGGCAACAGTACGGGGTCTTCGTTGTCACATTTTGCGCTTCAAAATGCGCCACACATTCTCTATTGGAGACAGGTCGGGACTGCAGGCAGGCCAGTCAAGTACCCGTACCCTCTTCCTCCGCAGCCAGGACTTTGTAATGTGTGCAGAATGTGGTTTTGCATTGTCTTGTTAAAATATGCATGGGTGACCCTGGAATAGATGTCTTCTTGAAGGCAGCATATTATGCTCCAAAATCTCTATGTACTTTTCAGCATTAATGGTGCCTTCACAGAAGTGCAAGTTACCTTTGCCAAGGGCACTGACACAACCCCATACCATGACAGACCCTGGCTTTTGGACTTGTTGCTGGTAACAGTCTGGATGATCCTTTTCTTCTTTGATCCGGAGCACACGGCGTCCATTCCTCCCAAAAAATACCGGAAATACTGATTCATCTGACAACAGTACACGTTTCCACTGTGTGATGGTCCATCCCAGATGCCTCCAAGCCCAGAGAAGTCGATGGCGGTTCTGGACACTGTTAACATAGGGCTTCCTTTTGGCACAGTACAGTTTTAACTGGAATTTGTGGATGTAACTACGTATTGTGGCACTTGACAAAGGTTTGCCAAAGTAGTCCTGAGCCCATGTGGTGATATCGCTTATAGATGAATGACGATTCTTGATGCAGTGCCGCCTGAGGGATCGGAGATCACGGTTGTTCAGCTTTGGCTTGCGCCCTTGTCCTTTACGCACTGAAATTCCTCCAGATTCCTTGAATCTTTTAATAATGTTATTCACTGTTGAATGTGAAATATCCAAATCTCTTCCTATCTTTCTTTGAGGAACATTGCTTTTAAACATTTCAATAATTTTCTCACGTATTTGTTGGCAAACTGGCGATCCTCTGCCCATCTTTGCTCCTAAAGGATTAGACCTTTCTTGGATGCTGCTTTTGTACCAAATCATAATTACAATCACCTGTTGACATCACCTGTTTCAAATCACATCATTATTTAACCATTTTACCTCATTACTAGCATTAAAAATTTTTTAAATGTGTTGCAGGTCTGAATGACAGGAAAGGATACTTTATATAAGTTTTTGTGTTCATATTGTCTGCAATGAAATACAAGTCAAAGTAAATTTAGAAATCACTACTTTCTTTTTTTATTTGCGTTTTCCATACTGTCCCACCTTTTTCTGATTTGGTTTTGTAGCATACTGCACTGCAGACTATGTAGTACAAACACTCACCTAAAGGATTATTAGGAACACCATACTAATGCTGTGTTTGACCCCCTTTCGCCTTCAGAACTGCCTTAATTCTACGTGGCATTGATTCAACAAGGTGCTGAAAGCATTCTATAGAAATGTTGGCCCATATTGATAGGATAGCATCTTGCAGTTGATGGAGATTTGTGGGATGCACATACAGGGCACGGCTCCGTTCCACCACATCCCAAAGATGCTCTATTGGGTTGAGATCTGGTGACTGTGGGGGCCATTTTATTTCAGTGAACTCATTGTCATGTTCAAGAATCCAATTTGAAATGATTCAAGCTTTGTGACATGGTGCATGTGTGTTGGCCTAAAGTGTGCCAAGAAAACATCCCCCACACCATTACACCACCACCACCAGCCTGCACAGTGGTAACAAGGCATGATGGATCCATGTTCTCATTCTGTTTACGCCAAATTCTGACTCTACCATCTGAATGTCTCAAACAGAAATCGAGACTCATCAGACAAGGCAACATTTTTCCAGTCTTCAGCTGTGTAGCCTCTTTTTCCTATTTGTAGTGGAGATGAGTGGTACCCGGTGGGGTCTTCTGCTGTTGTAGCCCATCCGCCTCCAGGTTGTGTGTGTTGTGTTGTGGCTTTACAAATGCTTTGCTGCATACCTCGTTTGTAACAAGTGTTTTTTCAGTCAAAGTTGCTCTTCTATCAGCTTGAATCAGTCGGCCCATTCTCCTCTGACCTCTAGCATCAACAAGGCATTTTCACCCACAGGACTGCCGCATACTGGATGTTTTTCCCTTTTCACACCCTAGAAATGGTTGTGCTTGAAAATCCCAGTAACTGAGCAGATTGTGAAATACTCAGACCGGCCCGTCTGGCACCAACAACCATGCCACGCTCAAAATTGCTTAAATCACCTTTCATTCCCATTCTGACATTCAGTTTGGAGTTCAGGAGATTGTCTTGACCAGGACCACACCCCTAAATGAATTGAAGCAACTGCCATGTGATTGGTTGTTTAGATAATTGCATTAATGAGAAATTGAACAGGCGTTCCTAATAATCCTTTAGGTGAGTGTATGTATGCAGCTTTTTTGTTATTTTGCATTTTTAAGTATCTTAACTTTTGGCTGCCGGATCAAATAATGAGGTGAAAGAGATGTCACCTTTGGTTCAGTCGTCACACTGGACATGATGATTGCATTGTGGGATGCATTGGGATGGGTTTGTATCATGCTCTATTGTATCATAAAAGTATGCACTGCCCAGCCAAAACAACAAATCGCTGTTTGGATTTAATTTGGCAAATGCTTAAGAGTCAATGATTGGATAATTACTGCAGTGATTTTTATGTTTCTAGCATGTTGTTTGTTTGCCAACAGTTCTTCTAACCCTAACTGATGGAGTGTGTAGCTTTTAATTTCTTAAACAACCTTAGGAAGATACATCATGGCCATCTTCAATGTCAAGATTCATCAGCTCACACTGTGTAAGAATGGTTGGGAGGGAGCATGAAGAATCTTTGGCACCTCTGAGTCCAGACCTTAAACTCACTGAAGGTCTTTGGGATGTGCTGGAGGAGACTTTACAGAGTGCTGGACTCTTGCATTGGCAATACAAGATCTGGACCAAAAATTAATGCACCTCTTGATGGAAATAAATATTATGATGTTGTTTCTATCAAGAGGTGGGTCAATTTTTGTTTGAGATCTTGTACTTCAGCACATCCCGATTTTCGTAATGCGATATATCACAATAATGTTATCGTGGGCATTTGAAATACCGTAAATAATAATTTATTAACAATTATTAAAAACAATTGAATGAATTAAAGAATACTTTGCCCATCAACCGTATAAATTGCTCAACACCGCTGTATTCTGCGTCAAAGGGACATGCTCAGATGTAAACAAGCATAAGTGGATGAGAAGCACATGTCTGAACGAATGAAGTGCAGTTCACTCTCTGACAGCAGAGGGCGCTGATGGAACTGCAGAATGCAGCGGTGACCCCAGAAACCCTGCAAACAAAGCAATTGCTAGTAAAGTTTTTAAAATGCTCCAAACAGCCATTCATTTTTTGTAATCTCAATGTTGTTCATCACAGCACCAAATACTTAAAACTTTAAGACTTAATAGGCTATTTATTTTCATATATTTTAATCTGGACTACAGCATGCCCTAATGATTAGACATTTTCTGATTATTTGTTATTGTTCAGTAAAACTTTGAGACAAACGGCTTCATTAGTTAACATGTTAATTCATTTTTACCAAACCGCTGTATTTCTTAACTAACATAAAAAAAAAAAAAAAAAATGTATGTAACAAATGTAGTCAATCCATTGCACAATCTTAGTTAATGCATTAAATAATGAGACCTTAGTGTTACCTGTTGTTCTTTATAGCCTAATTCTTTTGTACTTTAATCTGTTTGAAATTTTTACTTTTATATATTTTTGGTGCATTGTATTATTGTATTTAAACATTGAGTTATTTTTGTAATCACAATAAGAGTTCTTAAACCTGTTATACTATGACAACAGTTTTTTAGCAATTTATTTCAATAATGTAATACCGTATACCGTGACAAAAGCTTCTGCAATTAATCGCAACATGGAAAAATTGATACCGGCACATGCCTAACTATGAGACAGATTTTCTAAACAGGGAAAATTAGCAAAAAAAAGCGTGATGTGAGTGGAAAGTTCTGCGTGTGATCTACTGACGACACACACATTAACCCTTTCATGCATGAATTATTGAATCACAAAGTAATATTTTTTTAATATTTAAAATAGGGCTGCAACAACTAATCGACAAAATCGATAATAAAAATCATCAATAACGATTTTCATTATCGATTAGTCGGGTCTGCTCTCTGTACGCAAAGCTTCCACCAGTCGGGCCAAATTACAGCACTGAATAACGCATTTTTATGGACAATATAGAAATAGTGGAGTGGGAACAGAGTGAGCAGATGCAGGAAAGGTACATGATCCAAGTGCCCAAAACATGAGAACTGTCCTCAGCACAAACCGTTCATTTTACAGGTTATATCCACTGATCTATATAGAGAACAGTTAAATCCTCATCTGTAAATGCATGAAAGGGTAAAAGAACACAGGCGCAGCCGGATGATCATTTCCATAATGACCAGCGCAATCTTATCAAGAGCAGCAAAAATTAGCGTCTGGTTTAAGAAATGCTTTTATTGGGCGGTGAATAATGGCACAAACCCCAGTAAATTGACGAGTGCAAACCTTAGTAAATCACCTCAAATGATTCATTTAAATACTGTCCTCCCATAAATACTGCGTCTGAAAGAGAAACTAACCCTGTCCACGCCTTTTCAGCGTTAATTCTTCACTGCGTGTCTTTAGTCAATCCTGACAGTAGTTTTTAACGCCAAAAGAGGGTTTGCGCTGATGCAAGCTGTTAGTAAATTACTGACTGACATTTTCCGACAGTGTGTGTATGCACAGAATACATACTTTATACTACAGAAATAGAGGTAGCTTGTATTTGAAAAAAAACAACATTATGATCAGTGTTGGGGGTAACGTAACACATTACAATTATGTAATCAGATTACTTTTTCAAGTAACTAGTAAAGTAACGCATTACTTTTAAAATTTACTAGTAATGCAAGTTACTTTTTCCCATTCATTGGGACACTCACCTGTCCCAATGTTGAGGAAAATCGCAAGTGCAGAGGCGTTGTGTGTAAACATGAGCGTTATTGTAGTTCTAGACTAAATGTGAGCATTTACACAAAAATATAAAGATTCAGTATTCATAAAAATGAATACAATCAGTAGGGGTGTAACGATACACTCGTGTCACGATTCGATATTCGATATTCAATTATTTATTTTTACTATTATTACAATTATTATTATTTGTGTATTATTATCAGGACCCACAAATGTTTGACCCCCATTGGATTATTATACATTATATTCAAAATTATATATAGTAGTTTAATGTAATAATGTCTCAAACTCCGTAAACTTATTTTTTTCCCCTCACGCATTCTCTCCCGGTGCTCGCTATGTTCCGCTTCTCTCGCTATTAATGCACTACATATAAGAATAAACCATCTAAAATGCTTTGAATAATATTAAGGGGCTTCCCTGTGAATACCGTATTTACGGGCCCGCTTAGGTCGGCCTTATGGTATGCTGGCTATATTGGTTGCTTGGTGTCTCCAGGCTATCGGAGCCGTTAAGCGCGCACAGTGTTTTGTACTGGTTCCCCTAGCGTTTAGCAAATGTAATACGAGAGTACTCTCGAAAGGGAACGCCGGTTACTTACCGTAACCTCGGTTCCCTGAGAAGAGGGAACGAGTATTGCATTGCATACCGTGCTTACGCTTGCTCAGGGAGTCGCTTCAGTTGATTTAACCTGATGAACCTGACGAGATCTTTTATACCCTGGCTATGCAAATTCCCTGAGGCGGGAATATTTAGAGCGACCTGATTGGTCCACCCGCCCAGCGATCTCGCCATAGGTTCCTGCAGTTGCAGCAGCACAGCCAATCAGCTCGCAGCTGCTTCCTGCTGATGCGCCGTGCAGCTGCACTGCGTTTTACATGGTCATTTTTAGGGTAAAAATTAGCTTCATATTCTTACATACTACCAAAACTAAATGTGATCTGATGATTTAAATGATGTTTGCGCTCTCCCTTTGAGGAGTGCCGTTCCGGCAGCGGTGCGCTTCAGATGATCAATGCAATCAATCACAATTCTAATCGCAAGAAAGTGTCGAAATGACCGCTCTCAAACTGTAAATGTTTAGCTCATCCAAGAATTGTATTTCTGAATTGACTCCCTCTCGTTTTGTTTTCGCGCGTCACGCAATCATTTGAACATCCGTGTTTACTACAGTATGCGCGTCGTGGTAAATCTGTTCATCATAAGCCATCGTTCATGTCTCTTCAGAAGACTTGGATTTGGATTAGACACTCGATTAGTTCTTTTATGATGCCTTTATGAAATCGTTTAAGTTTGAGAGGAATGGACTTTAAATGGAGTGACAGAAATCCCTCAGGTTTCATAAGGAACATCTTAATTTGTGTTTGGAAGTTAAACGAAAAACGACATGACAGAATTCACATTTCTGGTACATTTGTAAATTTGTGTTTGGGTGAATTATTCCTTATAAATAGGCCTAACACAGCAAGTTGAGCCTTGGATAAAACAACTCTATATCGCAAATCTTATTGTTTCCATCAACGTGTTTCCATTTTTATATCGTTACACCCCTAACAATCAGTGAAATAAAAAATCCTAGAATACTATGCAAACCTTCAATAATTAAATGTTAAAATATATATTTGTAAGCATTTAATCTCACATTATCGACCAATGTACTTGCAAAAATGACTTTTTTTGTTTTTATTGGTGAAGTAAGTGTCAAACTTTCTTCTCCTGCATCCTATTCTCCTGTAATCCAGAACTGCAGCACAGCTGAAAGGTTTAATATTTCAATTTTGGTGTGAAAGGGTCTTTACATTTGTAAATTTTGGGGCAAATTTACATTTGCCCCAAAATATATATAAAAGCATCCAAACAAGCCCAGCCTAGGTTAAAAAAAGTTATGCAAAAGTAATGTAGGGCATTACTTTTCTTAAAAAGTAACTAACACAATATTGTAATGCATTACCTTTCAAAGTAACTTTCCTCAAAACTTATTTTTCACTAATGTTATTATTCACTAATGTTCTTCTGTTACAGACGAGCACATATAGTACAAGTAAAATTACACAGAAGAAACAGGAAGCAAGCAGGCTTTAAGACAAATGCAGCAGAATTACACTGTGGAGGAGTGAGGGGGCACTTAAAATTAACAGCTGTGTGTGTGTGTGTGTGTTTGTGTGTGTGTGCGTTTGTGCTTCTGGAGTTGTCTTTATATGTGATTAGTGGGATCACCACACATTTTCATTGTGTGTGTGTGTGTGTGTGTGTGTGTGTGTGAATGACATGATCTCGGGGTCTTGAATTCAAACGTGTTGCTGTTCGTTGCTCTCGCCCACACGTAATTACATAAGCCCGCCATCTGCTGTCACTCCAGTACAGTGTTAAAACACACAGATGCATCTCACCCCAACACTTACTATTTCTATGCAGTATGCATTAATGTGTAATTTTTCTGTATGCATAGAGAAGGTGCATCTGTCAAAAGGTGCACAGTACAACCAGAGACTGTATCCCACAATGCAATGCATTTCTAGTGTGATACTTAAACCAGAAAGTAATATTACCAGATCTCTGTCTAGATTATTTGATCAGACTGCCAAATGTAAATAAATGCGATTAAAAATGCTATATTTATAACTATTCATGTAACCTTAACGTTTATTTTTACATACTGCATATACACCGATCAGGCATAGCAGTATACTTTGTGGGTCCCCCTTTTGCTGTTAAAACAGCCCTGACCCGTCGAGGCATGGACTCCACTAGACCCCTGAAGGTGTGCTGTGGTATCTGGCACCAAGATGTTAGCAGCAGATCCTTTAAGTCATGTAAGTTGCGAGGTGGGGCCTCCATGGATTGGACTTGTTTGTTCAGCACATCCTACAGATGCTCGATTGGATTGAGATCTGGGGAATTTGGAGGCCAAGTCAACACCTCAGACTCACTGTGCTCCTCAAACCATTCCTGAACCATTTGTGCTTTGTGCCAGGAGCATTATCCTGTTGAAAGAGTCACAGCCACCAGGAATACTGTTCCCATGAAAGGGTGTACATGGTCTGCAACAATGCTTAGGTAGGTGGTACGTGTCAAAGTAACATCCACATGGATGGCAGAACCCAAGGTTTCCCAGCAGAACATTGCCCAAAGCACCACACTGCCTCCACCGGCTTGCCTTCTTCCCATAGTGCATCCTGGGGCCATGTGTTCCCCAGGTAAGCCACGCACACACACCTGGCCATCCGTGTGATGTAAAAGATTCATCAGACCAGGCCACCTTCATCTATTGCTCCGTGGTCCAGTTCTGATATACACTGTTGGTGCTTTCGGCGGGGTCAGGGGTCAGCATGGGCACCCTGACTGGTCTGTGGCTATGCCGCCCCATACGCAACAAACTGCGATGCACTGTGTATTCTGACACCTTTCTATCAGAACCAGCATTAACTTCTTGAGCAGTTTGAGCTCCAGTAGCTCGTCTGTTTGATCGGACCACACGGGCCAGCCTTCGCTCCCAACGTGCATCAATGAGCCTGGGCCGCCCATGACCCTGTCGCCGGTTCACCACTGTTCCTTCCTTGGAGCACTTTTGATAGATCCTGACCACTGCAGACCGGGAACACCCCACAAGAGCTGCAGTTTTGGAGATGCTCTGACCCAGTCGTCTAGCCATCACAATTTGGCCCTTGTCAAACTCGCTCAAATCCTTACGCTTGCCCATTTTTCCTGATTCTAACACATCAAATTTGAGGACAAAATGTTCACTTGCTGCCTAATATATCCCACCCACTAACAGGAGCTGTGATGACGAGATAACCAGTGTTATTCACTTCACCTGGTCATGTTATGTCTGATCGGTGGTATATACCATGAAGTAAGCAGGATACTAGTACTATATGTTGTACATGCTTTGCATGTTGTCACATGCTCATTCACTTGTGTGTGTGTGTGTGTGTGTGGTTCTGATAAATGAGCTCGGAAGTGAAACAGCTGAAATGATGGAGTGCACTGCTGGTCTGTTGGTTAATGATCTGGGCTGGTAAAATAAAGGTCTCATGCAGGGCTAGAGTTGCTGAGATACGACCTCCATCGTATCTGTGAGTGAGAAACAAAAGCTCCAGGGAAGCTGTTTTTGCAGCAGGTTTGCAGCACAGCTTGAGCAAAAGACCTCTGCTACATGACAAATCCTCAAAATAACAAATAAATTAGTAGCTAATATGCAGATCTCTTGTTCTTCAGCTGATCTAAGTCTGTTAGAGAAACAATCATTTTTGCAATTGCATTCATTGATGCTAGTGGATCAGAAATTACAGCTTGTTTTTCATTTATATTTTCAATACATTTTATCGCCCCAAGGCCAGACACTTCAATCTAAAAGTCTGGGCAATAAAACATGTGAATCATTTCTGTGTTTATAAAGCTCAAATCCATTGACAGTGTTGAATCTTTTCGAACAGCTGCAGGCAACGTCCTTCACGTCAATACTTTTTCAATCCTCCACAGAATGAGATTTTTTTTAAATATTGTCCCCCGCTTTCTTTCTCTCTGCATATTGCTTTATTTATATATTTCGTGAATGCTTCAGATTTGTCACAAGGGCACAGAGTGGGAAGAAAACCTAAATGGCGTTGCACATGAGAGGAGAGGAGCCAGGGGTTTTTAAGATGCCAAGCGTGTCTTTAAGAGAGAATGAAAACTGGATAATGGAAACTACCGCCCACTTTGAGCCGCGGCATGTGTGGGGGTGAAAGCAAGACATTTGTTTGAGTGATGGAAAATTATACTGACGCACTTTCATTCATATGTTTATAAGCCTGTCGCTGCTTCAGAGTTTGAGTATTTTTCTGCCGAACTGAAACTATTCTTACGTAAACTGTCAAAGTCAATTCAATGCGACAATTTACGTAAGAATGGTTGCATGAACAGTTCTTCACACAAACTCATTCTGCTCGTGTGTGATGAATGAGGCTCATTGTGGAGTCTGGTGGCTATTATGAGCTCTGATACAATAACAGTCTTTATTCAACAGCGGCATATTTAACCAGTCAGCCAATAATACGGATTACAGCCAACTCATATCTCAGACGTTTGTCCGTAAGATGGAAGATGTGTTACGAAACAAAACGGTCCGCGATTAGAAGATCATTTACTGTTTTCTTCAGATGTTTGTTGAACAGGTTTGATTATCATACAAGATAGAAACTTTGACTTTTTGATGTTTTAATTTGTTTAAAAGTGACCATTAAGCAGCTTTCCTGAAGCTCCAACAGTAGAGCATGCAATGTCAGGGCCATGGGTTCGATTTCGAATTCGAATGCATGATAATATGTTTGCTTTGAATGCACTGTGGCATTTGGATAAAAGCGGCTACAAAATGATACACTTCATCCTATCTGGCCATATCCTTTAGACGCCGTACCGTGGTACGGGTAACACTGTCCATGTTTTCCATAATCATCTGGTCCAAAATGCTTTGAGCAAACACGCAATTTCTTAATTGAATCTAAGTTACCGGTGTTTTGATATCTATGTTCAGAGCACCCAACCATTGATTCTTTCGTTCCTTGTTTTTTGTTGGTATTCTGTGAAACATGATGGTAGAATACACCTCCGACTAAGGCCCAATCCCAATTCTACCCCTTAGCCCTTCACTTTCCCCTACCCTTTCGTTTTGCTCGTTCATGTGAAGGGGTGTCTCATTTCTCTTTTGGCTGGAGTGGTAGGGGTAAGGGGAAGGGCCAGATAGCCCTTCAAACAGAGATTTTTCAGGACCACACTTTGAACGAAGGGGTATGAAGGTTTTCCTACATACACCGACTGCTAGAATGTGTGTAGTGATGTTGCCATTCACAATCGATCACTTGTTGCTAAACGCGTTGTTTGAGTGATGTGAACTCAAACTAATAACAGTTTAAAAAATATATCTGGCCATCCTTCATAACGCAGTCGCTATTTACATCACGTGTATCCGTTATCCCATACCCGTACCAGCCGGCGGATCAGCATGGAATGGAACGGTTAATAAAGAAAATGAGCAGTTTGGCCCGATGGAAAAGCGGCTCCACCAGTCTTGTATGTTCTGTATCATTCTGTTTCGTCTTAGGAAACTCGAAGTCTCATACTTTTTAAAATTGAAAACAAGCGCCATTTTATTAAGTCCAAAAACAGCGCAAAACTACTCTGGGAGTGAGTGTTAAACGTGTTAGTGCCTGATTTCTGTTAGATATAGCCTAGTAAGCCTACGCACTTTATTGCTGTTCATACTGGTTAAATGTTACAGGACACTAATAAAAGAAACTGTGTATGATGACGTATGATGGTGTCCCATTTCTTAGGGGAATATTTTTTTACCCCTAAGCCTTACCACTCTGTTTCAAGGGGCAAGGGGAATGGGTAAGGATAGGGGTAGGGGAAGGCGAAGGGTATAAAATAGAATTGGGATTGGGTCTTACTATCACAGCCCTTTACAACACACAGAACCATGGCTAATCGCACAGGTATATCCACTACCTAATTCGCTGGCTGCAGCTCTGCATTATCTGCAACGACACAAACTTCTTAGTGCCGGTCACATTGGAAGTTACCTATCTGAGGACTACTTTCAGGCGCTGAGTAATATCATTGCACTGCTACGCCCATGGGACGACCGCAAAGTTCAGTGATTATTACGCAGGATTGAGAAAATAGTTCCTAGTCATATCAGTCTAAAAAAATCTCAACTTTTCATTTTCCATTGGTCTTAGTACACGATGGAACTATAGAAGAGTCAAGTTTTAAATAGGAAAAATTTAAAGTCTTTGGTCATCATTTTTGAGCGCGATGCTAATGGTTTCATCCGATTCAATGATGTATGCTAAGCTATGCTAAAAGTGCTACCGCCACACTCCGAGATCGGCTGAATGGATTCAAAAACGTTAAACTCAACTGTTTAACTCTCAAGGACTTGGAAAATGAGCCTATTTTCAAAAAAGTGCAGCGTTCTTTTAATAATGACCGTCATCAATAGCAACGCAATATAACACTGGCAAATCCACGCATCACAACGACGTGCTCTCTAGTTTCATTCAAATGCTTCTTGCATCTGCTTTTTTAATGTATTGAAAATGAAATCGTAGGACTTTACTATTAAAACTACTATAATTATTACTATAACAACCCTCTACCTTGGCAATATAATCGCCATTGGCTAGTACATTTTTTAGTTTACTCGCCAGACTAATATACTGTTTTATTCATTTTAGTGCTGTCAAATTATTTTATCGCGATTAACCACATCCAAAATAAAAGTTTGTGTTTACATAATATTTGTGTGTGTATAATTATTGTGTATATAAATACACACATATATATTTAGATTATATATATATATTAGGGCCGGGACTCGATTAAAAAAAATAATCTAATTGATTAGAGGCTTTGTAATTAATTAATCGAAATTAATCGCATTTTAATTGCATATAAATATTAGACCTGAGTGAGAAGTAATTTTTAAACAGTGAGAAGTAATTTTTTCATATGGATTTGTAGTATACCATTGAATAATGACTGAATACATAAGCTTAATCAACAAAATTTTGTTTATTTATTTATGTCCAGCGTTTTGCGTTGAGGTGATATTTGAGGCTCGATGTGCTGCGGTGATACTCAAATTCCTTGTTGCATAGCTTCCACACAACCATGCTCTTGTCGACGCTTCCATCCTTTCGTTTTTGAAAACAAAATTCCCATCCACAGGGCCAAGCAAAGCAGTCTCGTCAGCTTCGTTCATGTTCACTGTGGTTTGTTGTGTTCAGAAGTCAAGAACGCTAGTTGGTGTTCCAGTATGATCGGTCCGTCGAAACTCATTCATTAAAAAACGTTCCGCGGTGCAAAAATAAGTAAAAATTGTTATCTATTTTTTGCGTAATTAATCTTAATTAACGCGTTAAAGTCTCATAATATATATATATATATATATATATATATATATATATATGTATGTGTGTGTGTGTGTATATATATATATATATATATAAATATATATATATATATTATATATATATATATATGTATGTGTGTGTGTATATATGTATGTGTGTGTGTATATATATATATATATATATATATATATATATATGTATATATATATATATGTATGTGTGTGTATATATATGTATGTGTGTGTATATATATATATATATATATATATATATATATATATATATATATATATATATATAAAAATATATATAAATATATAAATATATATATATATATATATATATATATATATATATATATATATATATATATATATATATATATATATATATATATATATATATATTAGGGGTGGGAATCACAGGTCAACACACGATATGATATCACAATATTTTACCCACAATAGCGATATATCACGATACCAGCGATTCTGTGACAGTCACGATATATTGCAAGAAAATCACTCACGATATATCACAATATCATTTTGTAAATGGAAAAAGCATCAAAAAAGTCATATGATCATGTATTTCATTATTAAAACTAAATAATTTAATCTTTTTTGAAATAGCATTAAAGTACAGTAAGTGCATATAAAGCCATCAAACAGCCATGAGAGAACAGTTTTCTGTGACTAAATGATTTATAATAAAGAAAGTTATAACTTTCTCTAACTTATTCATAGCAGCAACATTTCATATTTGGAAAATGTGAAATGCACACATTACTAAAAATGTGAAAAAACACCCAGTATAAAACCTTATAAAATAAAGTATGGTCACATCTGAGTACCAAGCGCGTTAACCAATCAGGAGCCTGCTTGCTGCTGTCACGTGGTAAAGTGACGTGATGAGAAACCCTGCATAATTAAAAATACTGATATTTTGTCACTAAATGTAGTTTTAATGCTTTTCAGTTGATAATGTAGTTGTTTAAAGTGAAAATATGTGGTTTATTTATAAAGACAGCGCATATTTAAATAAATGATCTTGTGTTTTTGGAGTTGTGAGATCCAGGCGATCACCGGGCGCTCAGTGCTCGGTAATCCCGGCGAGAGCAGCCTCTCCAGTCCTTCTGGCGTTTGCCGCTGGCTAGCGCCTTGAACGCGTGTCTATTTCGCTTTAAATGGATTCAAAATGTTGACCCGTCAAACTAGACGCGATTTTGACACTGTATTCGCGTTCGGTGAAGCGCCACCACATGAAGTCTAGGGGGTACTGCCACTCCGGGAAACCAAAGCAGTAAACAGCCACAATGTAATGAATTTAAATATTCTGATAAAATATCGATACTTGGAGACAGTGTATCGATAACGTCTCGCGGACCGAAATATCACGATAAATAGGCATTTCGATTTTTATATATATATGCAAATATTTCATAAATATATGCATTAATGCGTGTGTATTTATATATAGCCTACATAATAATTATACACAGTAGGACACACACACACACGTATGAATGCATGTTTGATATTTTAACTGAATTTAGGACCTGGTGGTGGTGGTGCTTGAGATATTCTTGGTCATTCAGTGTTTCTGAAAAAAAAAAGAATAGTAATAGATCATATTATTTATTAATAAGATAATACCACTACTAGCACTAAATACTGGTGAGCTACTGGGTTCATAAATATTTATCACATTGTCAGCATTGCTCAAACTGATTTGCTGAAATCAAAACAGTGAAGGTAATAGATGAGCGCCAGCCAATGAGATTGCCGTTTGCACATTAGTCCCGCCCACTACCGCATAGCTTCTGCTTCTTCTTAAAAGCTGAATAATTTCAAATTAACTGTTGTTTTGACAGAAGAATATTGTTTACATGTAGCGCGTCGATTGCGCGTGGTATGTAAGAGACTGTTTCTCTGAGTGTTCAGCGAGTGAAAATATATCTTAAGCAAAACTTATTCATAGCCTCTAACACACACTGGCGAGTAAAATCTAAGCATTAATTAGCCAATGGCTAATGATAGATATTGTTTAGTCGCCCAGAGGGAAAAATACTCACATATATGCAATAACTTGTATAACTTGTTGTGATCATCTTGTCTGGACGATTGTTTTGTACACTGTACAAAATTGATTATAAAAAGGTACGATTTAATCTCAATTCAATGTCCCCGTTATTATTTATGTGGTAAAGAAAATCTGTGTTATAAGTGTTCAATGAATATACATTATAATCCCTTAAATGTCACCCTAGTCTCGTCTGAACTTGTTCATTCGTCTTCCTCTTCACGTTATTATTTCCCAGACATAGTTTTATATTGAGGTCAAAGTCCACTTTATTTTTGCATGTTCTGCAGACAGGTTGACCATCCTCGATTGAGTTTCACTTAGGGGTGCAAAGATCCGACTTTTTCAGTCCCGATGCCGATGCCTGGGCTTTGTGTATCTGTCGATACCCAATACCGATCCGATACTATTGTTGAATTAATAATAAACTGTATACCTTCCTTAAAAGACTTAAGGCTCGTTAGACTTTACTAACTAAACATAACTAAGACAAAATAACAGATGTATGTAAAGTGTTGAATTCTTATTTATTTAAATATCGGTGGGGCGATATCGATTTCGATCTTGATTCAGAATCAGAATAGGATATATATATATCCTACTGTACATATAAGGAAAAATTTGTCTTAGCACTATTTTAAACATTTCTTGGGTCAAATTATGTGCTCACATTCATTAATATTGACTTGTGTGTGCTTATGTAAGTATCATTAAAAATATTACGATGCAAGTTATTAACGTTTTAAAATGTCATATTTAAGGAAATCTAGTGTTTGATCATATCTAAATATTTATTAAAAATGCAAAACTGCAATACTTTTTGAGCAACTAGACTATATATTAGAAGAAAAATATTTTAAGTGGTCATTAATTGACAATAATTATTGCACAAATTAAGTACCAAGGGCTTTCACTCAGGACTTTTGTAAAAGCCTAAATACAACCACAACACTGCACCAGACTGACGCTGCCTGGACAGGATTTATTGATAGTTTTTAAAATCATGATTATCAAACACGTTTTTAATGATAATTACATTTTAAACGACATTACTAACCGTCAGTACATTTTACCGTGGTTTATCGTGAAAACCGTAATCGTTCCATCCCTCCAGTGCAGCTTTAACTAAAACCCTTAAAAACATTTTTGTTATTGTAATAAGGGTTTAAATAATAATATAAGTGTAAGTAAATAAAATATAGACAACAAACTTATTTTATTTCGGCTTTTTGCTAAACATTTTGCTAAAATATATGGAAGTTCAGTTTCCACCACTGATTAAAAAAATAAAAAAGGTAATTTTCGACTTTTTATCTCACAATTCTGACGTTTATTCTCAGAATTGCGAGGTATAAAGTCAGAATTGTGAAATATATACTTGCAGTTGTGAGAAAAAAAGTCTGACGTGAGATTAAAAAGTAGCAATTATCTTTTTAACTGTTTTATTCCATGGTGGAAACAAGCTTTCATAAAATAAAACTATTAAAAAAACGTACACCCGGTTTCACAGACAGGGCTTAGATTAAAGCCTTGTTTATACTTTCGCCTGGCTCCACAGCGCGAGCCTCCGATGACTGCGAACGCTCCTCCCGACCGGACGAGGAGTTTATACCCGACACGCTCGGCGTTGTGCTATCCTTAGAAAATACTGAGGGCGACTCGGGGTAATTTTTCTGTAAAACCATCAGGAAACAGCGATGAGAAGAAGTAATGTACACAGGTGACGATATGTATTTTAACACTTCACCAAAAACCACACTACAATCGTGTAAAACTTGATATTATTACTTGTGACATTAGAACTAAATGTATGCACACATGTATACAACTCATTCCCAGCGCTGGGAAGATGAATCTGTATTTAAACTGGGTCATTAATGTAGTAGAAATTTAAAATTAACTTCTAGACTGAGAAAACACAGAAAATTTATTTTTGTCTCATGGGGATGAAAGACAATTCCCAGAATGCACTGCTTCACTGCCCTACTCTAGGCACGGCTAGTCGGCTACTGGATTACTGGATCACTTGCCCACCGCGTGCATTTTCATAAAATCAGTTCAGTTAGAGACACTACAATTAAAAACTGAACGTGTCTGTTCGATATAATGCGAGTGAGCCGATTGAGCGTCACGGCACAAACGCAGCAGGATCGGATTACATTCATCACATGAGCTGAGGTAATCACGGGATTCACGGCTGCGGCTGCATTCACAGCGTGATCAGTCTGGCGGCGTGATCAGTTCATGTCTTTGGAAGCTTAACTTTCATAGGAAGTTGATTTGAAAAGTTGAAACACTCACTTTGCTCTCCACCGCTCCGCTTTACATGAATCTCCGCAGCTCCGCGAGCCGAGTGCTGTGAGTGTGATGTTGAAAACATGTGGGAATAGCGCCTCCTGCTGGCTGTAGTCTTCAGCCTCTGGCCAAAAACTCCTCCGATGATGCAAAATGACGATATTTGCGTAATCGGAGGAATTTTTCCAGAAATAAAATACATAATTCTCTCGTCTCAGGGTCATATGAGGGGGGAAAGTACGGTAATTCGAATATACTCCTGGGTTTCTACTGATACAAAGCTTAATGCTAATCGCTGAAGTAACCCTTTAATGATCGCTTAAATATTTCCTTATCTCACTAAACATTTTCATTTAATTTTGTGACCTTTTTTTTCAATAAAATGGCTTATTTCTGCTATTGTTGGCTCATTTTGTAAATATAAGCAGCTGATTTAGACGTGCAAACTGGGTGCCGGTGTGATGAGACGTCATTCTCGGCTAGATTCGCTTAGAAATTGTGCATCTTCGGATGCGGAGCCGCGCGAAAAGTAAAAAAAGACATCATTTTGATCACCGCGCCGTATGACGATCGTATAAACAAGGCTTAAGCCAGGATTAGGCCTTCCATCAAATTGAATGGAATAATTCTCATGTATTTTAATTGATTAAGTAATTAAGGATTGTTCAACCAGGGGTAAAAATACTAAACATGACAAAATACAAACCATAATAATATATCTGTGATACTAAAATAACACAGGCTCCAATCACACTTGTGGATTCTGCACGAATTTTCAAGTTGCAAGACTATAAGTTCCGCTTTTCCAAGTAGGAAAAGTTAACGCAGCAGAGTCATTCATTCTCAGAGATATTTATTCCACGTTTTTAATAATGCTTGGAAAGATTTCATACCACACCACAACGGTTTCCATGTCAAGAAAAAGGTTTTTGTACAGCTGTAAGCATTTTCTCACATTTTTTATTTTCCCCACAAAACTGCAAGAAACTGGAATATCAACAAATGTCAACAAAAGTCATCTGCAGTACCACGTCAATGATGATCCACATTCTACAGAATCTCGACATCAGAGAATCAGCAAACACAAGTCCCAATATATAGATATAGATATAAGAAAAATATAACCACTCACTTGAGAGTAAAGAATTATACACAAAAAAAGATGTTAGCACTTGAGATGGAGTCACAGAGTTGGTTTCGTCCTTCAGTCATGAACCTGTGCGAACGCTAAATGATTGAGTTTCACACAGTACCGCTAATAAAAGATCTCATGTACTCCAGCAAGCATCACGAAGTAGCAAAATGTAAACATCAATGTGAGTCTACTATAGGCAGCAACATTGACATTCAACCCAGAGCTCCAACAAATGTATCTGTCATGTTCATAAACCCACTTAATGAAGAGAAACCCGTGAACAGAAACCGGGGAAAAAGGAGAAATCGCCTTCCAGGGCTAGATTTATTAATATTTCACAGGGTCCTTTCAAGCATCGTGTTTTTGATCTCGCCGAATGAAATCTAAGCCTTTCCTGACAAACCGCAGCTGCTTCCTAATGTACCGCAATAAATCTGAATAATCTCTCCGGCTGTTCCTGTGTACCTGTAGCAAAAACACCAAAGCCTATTACCAAAATAACAGGCATGTTATACATCATCTGGAATATTACACAGATTTATGATTTAATATACGACCCCTGATTTATGTTATAGAAGTAAACAAAGAGAAAGGAGAATTTACGCTGACCACAGTATTTTCTCCGAGTCTTTTTAGCGAGATGACGATGTTTTAAAACCTTGGTTTCACTTTATTTTAAGGTGTCAGTGTTACAGTGTAATTATATATTTAAGTACGGAGTAATATTTAGTAATTGCATGTACTTACTATAGGGTTAGGGTAGGATTAGGGTTAGTAATTATGCATAATGTACTGTTATTACTATGGTAAGTTCATGTAACATAATGTAACAAGGACACATTGAAATAAAGTGTTACCCAAGATTTTAAAACCTGTCGATCGTTACATATAAAACACAATCGGATGTTCTCTGTTGTTACGTTCATCTAACACACACTATCCTAATCAGGCACGATGTGACATGTTTCAAACGACAATTCGTCAGCTCACACTGATCTGATGAGGATATTTGGTACCTAATATGCAATTATAGTAGCAGCATATTTGGACCAATGAGATGCAGAAATGGACGGTCGGGCTTACCGGAGGTGATCTCTTTATCGTGTCGCGCCTGGTTAGGAGACTGTTTACACTGGAAGTGACGGTCATGGATTTATCATCATATACTCAATATTATAATAATGTTAAGTATTGCTACAACATATAGTTAGCTGGTTAGTACTTAATTAAATGTAAAACAAAAATAAATTCATAAAACAGCAAGTAATTTAAATGCATGATATTTTTTCAACAAAAAAAAAATATTTTTAGGAGAAAAAGTGGCTGACTTAGGCCTAGATATGCAGATTATGGACACTTGTTTCTGCCACGGAATGTATATTTGTGTATATATATATATATATAAAATATAAAAAAGGTAATTGCGACTTTTTATCTCAATTCTGATTTCTTTTTTTTCTCAGAATTTTTTTTGCGAGCAATTTCCCCTTCGCCGGGAGTTTGACTGACAGGCAATCTGACCAATCATAATCCGCCATCTGTCGAATCTGCTATTTTTGTCCGACAAAGCAGTCAAGAGAGTTCGTAGATTATCGTCGGTGGACATGAACTTGAAAAACGGTGTGTATTGACGTCTTCCCGCGGTTGAAACATCCCTTCTGAAGTTAATTTATGTTTATTTGATTCTATAAATGAACTAAAGGAAGAGATGATCGGTTCACGAGCAGCTTTCACTGAGGCGCTACAGCGATCACCACACATTAAAGAGCCACAAAACGGTATTTGTTTACATTTCTTTAAAAAAAAATACAGAAATTTAGATTTGAGACTGTTTCATATTAAAAAGAGGTCCTGCTCTGTCCTGTCTGGTGCGTTGTCAGTATCCTCTGCTCTTCGATGTGTTTTTCACTGCGTGAGAAGGTGTGTGAGAGCGCGGCTTGTCGGACATAGCAACAGTAACTAAATGAAGCGTGTCTTTGCGAACACTCAATTGCAAGAAAGAAATACCGTCAGTATTGCGAGATGTAAACTCGCAATAACAAGTGAAAGAAAGTCTTAAAGAGGACCTATTGCCCCTTTTCACAAGATGTAATAAAAGTCTCTGGTGTCTCCAGAGTGTGTGTGTGAAGTTTTTGCTAGAAATACCCCCCAGATCATTTATTATAGCTTGTCAAATTTGCCTCTTTTTGGGTGTAAGCAAAAACACTGTTTTTGTGTGTCCCTTTAAATGCAAATGAGCTGCTGCTCCCCGCCCCCTTTCCAGAAGAGGGCGGAGCCTTTATAGCTCATGCTTCAGATACTCCAGCAACAACAAAACTGGAGAATGTCATGCAGCCAAAATCTCAGAAGTTGTCAGTAGCGTGTTCAGCCTTAAATGTTTGAACAAGAGTCGGACACTGATGGAGATGTAATAACTTTTATAATGCAACTGGACGTTCATTCGTCCGTGTTTACTGCAGTATGCACATCGAGGTAAATCTGTTCCTCATATAAAGCCCTCGTGTCTCTTCAGAAGACTTTGGATTAGATGCAATGCCTTTATGACATTTATTGGATCTTTTAAATTTGAAAGGAATGGACTTTAAACAGAGGGACAGAAATCTCTCAGGTTTCATAAAGAATATCTTAATTTCAATATCTGAGGGTGAGTACATGACAGAATTTGTATTTTTGGGTGAATTATACCTTATAAATACAGCAAGTTGAGCCTTGGATAAAACAACTCTATATAACGAGTCATGTCGTTTACATCGAAGATACATATCGTCTCATTTTTATATTGCGATATATTGATTAATGATATATGGTTGCACCTCTAGTAAGTTGATACATTTATGTAGTTGTTGTGAAGTTAAGGTGATTCAACTCATCGACTAGCATGTTAATGTAAAAAGAACTTTAGTGCAAATCCAGCGTTGAACTGTAGCAGTCTGGCGTAAAATGATCTGCGCAAATATATAACACTTTAATGACTTTCTATGCCACATTTCCTTCATAAATTAAATTCATAATTTAAATTGAAATTCCTCTGATACCGCTTGTCCACCAAGCCGGTGCTGGTTCGGAGCCAGAGCCTAGTTTCAAATCCGTTCTTTGTCTTTCCACACCCAAAGCACCAGCTCCGAAACAGGAAAAGTGGTTCCTAAGTAGCCCCAAAACATTGCTGGTCTAGAAGTAAGAACCGCTTGCGTCAGCGGCTGGGGCGGGGTTACCGTGACCAACAAGACAAACACAAACTTGTGACCGAGCTCGAGCTCGAGCTAATAGCTGCTCGTTTGTAATCTCCGTCTATACAAATCACGGCGAGCTGCATGAATCCGTTGGATTGGCTGTGTTTTGATGCCGATGTAGGATCGTAAAGCCATGTGCATCAGTAGTAACGCAGCGTTCGCCATTGTTTATGGAAGGCTTGTTCGAGATGCATAGGTGCTGTGCTGACCATACGAGAGCATACGACTCCTTATGCTTTTGAATCACTCATGTGGTATTTTGATATCATACGCGGATTGGTCTGCGCAGCGTCGATGCATCTTGAACAAGCCTGGTGAGTTTGTGTTTCCGGCTGCCTCGCTGGCATTGCTGAGAAAGATTAGACGTATACAGTGACGTCAGACCTGGCTCTGGGGTGGCTCTATAGCAGGGCTATTCAAATCTTACCCTGGAGGGCCAATGCACTGCAGAGTTTAGCTCCAACTCTTATCAAACACACCAGAACATGCTAATCAATGTCTTCAGGATCATTAGAAAATCACAGGTAGGTGAGTTTGATCAGGGTTGGAGCTAAACTCTGCAGTGCATTGGCCCTCCAGGGTAAGATTTGAATAGCCCTGCTCTACAGCATGTGGAAAGGCAAACCGGTTCTTACAAGCACTGGCTCTGAACTAGCACCCGGTTCATTCTGGTGGAAAAGGGGTAAGTGGCTCAGATGCTGGGAGTCTGGAGACTCTTATGTTCGCTGGTACATCCAATAACAGAACATTAGTAATGTTTTTTGGGGGGGTCAGACACTGTTAATCTCCAGCTGCTACAGCGAGGAAACAGAAATGGCGGACTGTGGCTCACTCAGGGCGGGATCTATGCTAATAGGGCAGATCATCACCAGTCGTGGGCGGGGCTTATTCTTAATAAGAGAAATCTGGAACCGCTCATTTGGAGAGACTGTTTATGATTTATGGAGATTATAAAAAAGGAGCGAGTGGATTGTTTTTACCATTATAGGCTGCTGGTTTATACACACTGTTCAAACACCTTATAAAAGTGAACTCTGCATAATAGATCCCCTTTAAAAAAAGATTGAATTTCTTGCAATTCTGAGGAAATAATGTCTGAATTGTGAGATATAAAAAAAAAGTCGCAATTACCTTGTTTTTTATTCTGTGGCGGAAACAAGTTTCCATGATTTTTAGTGTAGACAGAAGCATTGATTTGAATGTGACGGATCTAGTTTTGAAGCGTTTTGACGTGTCCGGCCTGTTGACGTTGCCTGAATCCCAAAAATATGACGTTGGAGACGGGAGGAAGATTTCTCATTTACAGAAACAAATGATTAGTAAACCTCATGTAGCACAAATATTGTCTAAAGCCGATGTGCTTTGTATATGCGTATGGTTTGTATTGCTTTGAGTCCCAAAGTCTGGTATATTTATAATATATATTTATAATATATAAAAAGAATATTCATCATCACCATAAAAACGATTCATATCATTGTTACGAAAAACACATTTCAGCACACCTTCTCCCTCCCCTCCCTCCCCCCTTTGGCACTAAAAGCTCTATTAAGATAAATATTACTTGTAAATTTCTCTTTTTGTTTTTCATATAATTGCTAGACACTCGAGTAGCCTCACATTCATCTAAGCACGTTCTGTACACAAGGGAATGGTAAGAAAAGACATCTTTAGACTCGTAAAATCTTCTGTTATTTCATCCTCGTGTAATCTGTGTAAAATTACTGCTATTGTTCAGCTTTAACAATGAGCCACTGTTAAAACTTTACTAGACTTGTTGCTGTCCGCATGCCCTTGATATTTACACAATCAATAGAAATGATCAGTCAAAATGATTAGAATGGCCTCATGGCGAACCCATAACTCATTGTTTATGATTCAAAACCTGATGATGGATGGATGGATGGATGGATAGATGATAGATAGATAGATCGATGGATGGATGATCGATAGATGGATGGATGGATGGATGGATGATGGATAGATGGATAGCTCGATAGATGGATAGACTGATGGATAGATGGATGGATGGATGATGGATAGATGGATAGATGGACTGGATGGATGGATAGATGGATAGACTGAGGGATAGATGGATGGATGGATGGATTGATGGATGGATGATGGATAGATGGATGATAGATAGATAGACAGACCGATGGATAAATGGATGATGGATAGCCAGATATATGGATAGATGGATGGATGGATGGATGATGGATAGCCAGATATATGGATAGATGGATGGATGGATGGATGGATGATGGATAGCCAGATATATGGATAGCTCGATAGATGGATGGATAGTTGGATAGATTACATAAAAAGCCCTTCTGCTTGAGAAAAGTGTACTTTTAAAGTCAACATGAAATGGCATTTGCAGCCGTTACGGTCCTACTGTGATGTGACATAATTTGTACATTGTTCAGATGCAGAGCAAGTTATTTTTCTTTGGACTGACGTGCACGGATACATTTGTTCAAAATAACACCAGGAACGTGTTTTAAGAAAGTAAACGGTGCATTTTCATTCCATGTTGACTTTGATTGGACCAAAATCTGATTTGATTCAGCTCAATGATGAACCACAGTGAACTCGCAGTTAGGGGTGAGATGATGTGACTTCACCCACGACCATGTTACAAAGCTGAATTTGTGTGTGTAGTTCACTAGTTTGCCATTTACAAAACAAAAAACCTTCCATGGTATTACCATCTCTGTAACATGGCACCACAATGTGTGTTACAGAGTTTGGTCCCACAATTAAATCTACAAAAAATAATCTACAGGTAAATATTATGAAAACATGCCCCGGTCACAGTTCACCCCAAAATTAAATCAAATAAAAATAGATATGATTGACTGAATTAATGGATTTTTATAAAGAAATATATTTATTTAATATAAATAAATAATGGAAATGTACACGTTCAATAACATCCCGACTGTCTTTCCCTGAATACTCACCAGGACGTGCATTTTTACATATTTTTGACCATTCAAACCCAAAAATCCACTTTCTGTGTTATCTGGTAACGTCCTTTGGGAAAGTATGCTTGAATTTGAAATATTCTATAGTCACGATATATAAAATTTTTACATCGCTGTCAAAATTATTGCGATATTACGCTAATATTTGATATATGGCCCAGCCCTACATCCAGCGCCCCGTTACACTCATGCCGTTTTAAAATCACGGCTCTCCTATTGAAAACGCTTTGGTGGACACACGGCCTTAGTGTAAATTTTAGCCTAAAGAAATTAAGCCTATTAATCATTACGCCTAAAATCACTGCATTGTGACATCGTTTTCATGTATTTTCAAATAATGACCCCCTATGATCCCAAAATAGGTTTCATTTTCCGTAAGCAGAATTTTTTCTTTTTGATTTTGGGGTGAAATATAATCTTGACAGGTTTCATGAGATTCACCAATGTGTGTTCTCTTCCTGAAAAAGGCAGATAGAAAGATAGGAAAGAAAAACTGGAAGAATTAAAAGAAAAGGGAGAGTAGAAGGAGAAGAGAAAATCGTGGACAATGACTGAATGTGTCTGAATATCGGCTCTCTCACACCGTCCTGTGGTACAGCAAACCAAGCACTTTGTTCAAAGATTGCGTTTGAATCTCGGAAAGCATCGGGGACGTCACCTCGGACTCTTTAATTATTACAGTGTACCAGCAGTCGTGTGCGAGTGAACGATTATGCAACATGTAATTATACAGGCTTTTCCCTTTGCTGCCGTGTCTTTTTCCAGCCCTTAATAATCTCATTGTTCGATGATGAAAGTAGCAAAAAAGGCTCGTAATGTCCGTGTATGGGAACATCCCTGTGACGCGGGTGGATCTCCCTGTGTGTTCGTCCGTCCACCCCCATCCTTTCGGGGGCACACCAACATATTGTAGTCATAGAAACAGCACTAATTAGATGAAAGCCATGTTTGTTTAAGGCCACTACCAAAATAGACCAACGGAACGCCAAACTTTTTGAGATACTACTGCAGGTCTGATGTTGGAGATATTTCTCTGCAGGGGCGGCAGAGCCCTGTTTTGCATTGGTCCGAAGGTGAGAACATGTAAACACACACACTCAAGCCGTGTCCGTCACTGCCAGTATTATTTATGCCATTCAGCGCTCCATTCTTCAATTTTGTTGTCCGCCGTGCTGGTCCTCATAACGAAGACGAACTCTGGCTGTAGTGTCGGAGCACCAGGCACTCGTATTTTGGGACGGGCGGAAGTGTGGACGTTTCGGTATCCGAAGCAGGAGAACTTGGCGAGGCGCTACCCGACCCGACGGAGTCCCTGAAGGGGGAGGGTGGAGTCAGCGCTAGCAGTTCCTCAAACTCTGGCTGATTCGACGGGGACTCCAGAGCTGAGGACACGGCCACCTTTAGCTCCTTCCCACTGGTCGTGGGTGATGTTTTGAGCCGCGATGAACCGGGAAGGTTGCAGGATGGGGCGGGGCGACCCACGTTAGGCTCCACCGGTGGGAGGGGCTGGATTTCCGCGTAAGTCGTCATGGTGGTGGGCATGGAAATCTCTCGGGACAGGCGGTAGGGCGGAGGGCAGCAGGGCTCCTGTGCGTGAGCGTGCGCAGAAGCGCTGGTGGACAAACCCACAGAACTTCCTGGAGGAGAACTGGTGAGCATCATGCTGTTGAGCTCGCTGATGTTGGCGGTGAAGCGGTTCACCACACAGCTAATCTGCTCCATCAGAGAGCCCTGCGACGCGCTTCCCCCGCGCGATGTGTTCCCGCGATGCTGAGGCTGACACATATATGTGGAGACGCTCATGACCTGGGAGTCGTTGCTTTGCGCTAAAGAGATACTCGCTCTTTGGGTCACAGTGCTGATTGGCGAGGGTGTTTGGGGCCGGTAGGTGATGGGGTAACGCTCCTCCGCTTCGGTGACCTCGTAGAGCATCTTGTTGTTACTGTTGTCGGTGTTGATGTCGCTGCCTCCGCAGTAGCGTCCCTCAGACGTTTTGGAGAAAGGTTTGATCACGGCCGTCTGATTGCTTTCGCGCTTCTTGATGTGGAAGGAGAGACGCTGCCACAGGTGGCTGCCTTTGGAACTGCACTCATTCTGGGCCCAAGTCACCGACTTCCCATTAGAGCTGAAACAGCAATTAAAATAATATATACAGTTAAAAATGGTTGCAAAAACTGTCTGTCTGTCTATCTATCTAGTATGATCTGAACACAGAGATTATGTGGTAAACAGTCAGACAGTGTAAGCAGACACACTTAAAGGTGCAGTAAGCAATTTTTGAAAAACGATGTTGAAAAGTGGATCGGACAGAGAACCAAAACACACTTGTAGCCAATCAGAAGTAAGGGGCGTGTCCACTCATGATGGGGGAGGAGAGAGAGCTCAGTACACAAGACAGACATTAGCAGAACGACTCTAGAAAGAGAGAGATGGCAGAGAAAATACAAAAAAGGGAAAGGCAAGGGGAATCAGTAACTCAGGCAAGAGGCGTTAATATCGGAGAAGCTTTGCGGCGCTGGAGAGACATTAAGGCGCGGGGTGGCCTGAAAACAGACGCAGATGTTGCTTTATTTCTTCTGGTAATGTGAGTACCGTTAGTTTTACTGTGTTTCACAGAACTAATATATGCTGTATTTTGCCGGAATATACTGGTCATCTTCACTTGTTTGTTAATTTGCATTATTATTATTATAATAAGCCTGGAACTTCTAAACCTCCTCGTTTCAAGCATCAGCTCCCAAAGTGTGTCCGAAAAGATAACACATGCCTAATATATGTTTTTTTTTCCCCCTTTGGTTCCCCTTTTAATGACCACTATAACCATTTAATATTGTCACATTCATAATATATTAGTTACTTGGACTATTGAGCTGTTCTTGAAAACAGTGTTTGTTTGTTTTTTGGGATGGAAGGGATGAATTTGCCTTGGAAAGAGTAGAGGAGCTACAAAAACAATTAGACATTTGACCTGAATTATCATAGTAAAAAAAGATTCCGCCATAGTTGTTGCATAGCATCCAAAATTACTAGCCACTCGGCATTGTCACAATTTTGACATCGATACCATGGGGAAAATCTTCCATATGGATATTTTTAATATCATCTCATAATTTGGCAGCAGGTAAACCTGCTGTCACTTTGAGACCTGACGCACAGATACATTACACTGTTAGACTGCAAAAAATGCTTTTCTTTCTTTTGTCTTGTTTCTAGTCCAAAAAGTTAAAACGAAGTATTTACTAGACAAGCAAAAGTAATTGTCTTGTTTTGGGAAAAAATAACTCAAAATTAAGAGAGTAATTGCTTAAAATAAGCAAAATAATCTGCCAATGGGGTAAGCAAAATAATCTTAATTCAAACAGAGAACAAGATTATTCTGCTTACCCCATTGGCAGATTATTTTGCTCATTTTAAGCAATTACTCTCTTAATTTTGAGTCATTTTTTCCCAAAACGACAATTTTTGCTTGCCTAGTAAATGTTTCGTAATGTAAGAATTTCTAGATATTTTGACTAGAAACAAGACAAAAATACTAAGTAAGAAAAGCATATTTGTGCGTTTTCTTTCTCAACCATTTACATTCACTTAAAACAGAATTGTCTGTGTTTACGTGAATACTCGCCATGACCGGCATTTGGTTGAAAATGAAAATGAGTTGCCCTGCTGTTGACACTCAGTGCACGCCTCGTTTGTGTGGTAATAATGGGAATGTTAAAGGAACACTCCAGCGTTTTTAGAAATGAGGCTTATTCAACATCTTTCCTACATTTAGATATGTGGGTAAATGCATTTTTGTCTCAGTGCATGCATTGTTTTAGTTTGGCAGGGTCGCCGTTAGCTTAGCTTAGCATAATGAATGGAATCCTATGTTGCCAGATAGCATGTCTCGAGTAAAAGTGATTCAAAGTGTTCCTTTAACATTCCCATCATTACCACACAAACGAGGCGTGCACTGAGTGTCAACAGCAGGGCAACTCATTTTCATTTTCAACCAATGCATAAAACCTGAAATGACTATTCTTTTCTTGCTATGAACGTAAATGCAAATCTAGGATTTCATTGCTGCGCAATTCAACACACCTGAGCGTCTCCCCTGACGAGCCTCGTCTCTTCCATAGGTTGACCAGGCTACTCGAACGGCTGGCCGCGGATGATGATTTTCCGTCTCCCACGTGCATGCGCACCACCGTCGACGTAGTGAACGCACTGCGGACGTTCCTCTCCGGTTTAGCGAGGATAATGTAAACCTTCGGCACAAACATGCAACACAGAGCCACGGTGGCGCTCAGACTGACGGAGAAGCACATAGTGATGGTCTTGTAGTTCGAGCCGAAGTAAATGGGTACGAACGCCAGCCAGATGATGCAGGTGGTGTACATGGTAAAGGCGATGTACTTTGCCTCGTTAAAATTGGCCGGTACGTTGCGCGTCTTGAAGGCGTAGAAGGTGCAGCTCATGATGAGGAGGCCGTTGTAGCCCAGCGGCGCAACTACGCCCAAGTTGGTGGTGTTGCAGATGAGGTTGACCTCGCGGATGGACGGATAGGAGTGGATGACATCGGGAGGCTCCATCACGAAGAGCGCCACGATGATGCCCAACTGCAGGAGGATAAGAAGGAAGGCGATCACCAGCTGAGCGCAGGCGCTCATGAAGCGAGGTTTCTTGGTGCAGATTTTCTTTTTGCTCCCGGCCAGAATCCGAGCGATGCGATTGGTCTTGGTGACGAGGGCTGAGTAGCTCATGGCGGGCGATAGGCCGATGCCCAGCCGCTGCAGGTAGCAGTAGATCACGTGAGGTTTGGCGATAAGACAGAAGGTGCAGAGGTACCCCAGACAGATCCCCGCCAGAATGATGTAACACAGCTCACGACTGGACGACTTCACCACGGGAGTGTCGCGATAGATGATGAAGATGGAGGTGACGAAGAACGTGGCCATCAGGCCCAAGCAGGAGAAGACCACCGCTGCGATGGGCTCAGGGTCGCCCCACCTCAAAAACTCAACTGGGATGGGGTCACATCCTAAAACAAAGCAAGAGAATTAGTGGCGCTTGTAAGATTTTTTCCAAATGCTTGTGATTATTGAAAAAGCATTTTTAAAAATCATCCTATAGAAGTTGCATTTAAATGGATAGTTTACCTAAAAATTTAAATTCTGTCATCATTTACGCACCCTAAAGTTGAAGAAATGGGTAACCAATCGGTCCAGATGATGATTTTTCCATACTTTGGAAGTCAATGGGATTCATCAACTGTTTGTAGGGCTGGGTATTGACACAAATTCCTCAATTCGATTTGATTTCGATTTACAAGCTTTCGATTATTTTGGATATATATCAGGTACAATACATGGAAAATTTTTGCAAGGAAAACAAATCTCTGAACTAATGTGGTAAACAATGGGAGTCAGTTCTACATTAGCCTACTGTAATATTGAAGGTAAAAATGAACTGATTTGTGTACAAACACTTAAATTATACTAAATGATTTTTCAAATAATAATAAAGTTATAATATTAACTTTACAATTACAATCCTTTCTACTCCAATTCGTTTTTTAAAATATAAACATTTAAATGGTGGCTGTCAAAACTTATTTATTCAGATTTATTCATATATACATGCATTAAATATTGAAGAACATTAAAAATGACAATGAATAGCCTATGCAATATGATGCATATAATAAGCAACAAAAAAAATTCTAGCTGACTAAGCAGTTTATGGACTGGATGTGTTTTTTTCTGAGGTAAATGTTGTGACGTGACATCGTTTACAAGCCGTTTTATTTATCCTGCGTCTTTCTGCGGTTGAAACACTGATTGAGCTATTCTTTGTGACATCATACTGATTTCGGTAAGTTGTCCTGTATCTTTTAACTAGGGGAGCACCGATCCGTTATTAGGATCGGATATCGGCCACGATACTGACAAATTAACTGGATCTGAGATCGGAAAAATTAACATATCCACAGGACGATCCGGGGGTTTTTTGTTGTTGTTTTTTTTCGCAGCAGAACCTACGTCACTCACATAGACTGTATAAAAATATGGACGTAGTGTCCGTGACGTCACTCATAGGATTCTGCAGAACAGTTTTGAAGCGTAGAGTAGGGTCGAGCTGGCCGTTGCCATCTTAGCAACGCGTCATCAACCGTCACTCCCGGATAACAGAAAATAGGCAAAGAGGCGGGAAGTGTGCGGAGCTGAGGTGACACGTGACTAACAAACAACAGATAAATGGCTACCCACCTGCCACTCAAAGTGGCCATGGCCTTAATTATGCAGAACTTTAAGGCTTTATATAATGTAAACGAATGAGTTATAAAAATCACCCCCTCAGAGTTGTCATGAAGGGCAAAACTAGCCGTTTAGACCAAAACTAGAATTTGTCCCAGGCTGTGAACATGTTTTATTCTGCTGTAAAGTTGGGCATTTTAACATGGGGCTCAATGAGATTCTGCTCCTTCTGGAGCCTGTCCCTAGTGGTCAGTCGATGAACTGCAGTTTAATCCACTTCCGTATTGGCTTCAAGAGAAACAGTGGGAGGTTGCCGCTTGGTCACTCAACAGCTTCACGTGTGTCGCATGCCTGAAGCAACATGGAGCGATCCAGAGGGGGGTGCAGGGTTGCTCACGCTCTCACTCTGCCCAACTTAATCTCACGACAAATTGCCAAACCTGCTTTTGATATTAAACAAAGCAAAGCTTTTACATTTTTTTAAGTTTTAATGTGAAATTCAAACAATAAATAGCGTTTTGGCACTAATGTGGCATAATGTTAAAGCCAGAGGCGGAGTTGCCCCATGCTCTCATCTCCAGGCGGCGCGCGCGGTCATGTGGTTCATGAAGCACTTTATACTTCTAGCGCTGTGTCGATGCGATGCATTTGAATGGCTTACGCGGATACACAACAGTTTCACTATACAGATGTTTGCTGCATGTTTTGGTGAACAGTACAGAATAGTGTGCATTGATTATTAAGTCAATCATATTTACAGGATCGTTTTGTTATGGAGAGTGATAGAGATGCAACATTGTTATCGGTATCGGGACTGAAAAAGTCGGATCAGTGCACCCCTACTTTTAACACACTTTCAGATGCTCTTTCATGTTTGTTTTTTGTGCTGTAACTGGTATTAAAGCGGAAGAGAAGATCAGTTCACGTGTGCTGTGTGCGGCAGCTTCTCTTGAGCTGAGCTGCTCCAAAATGGTATTTTATGTTTTTGAATTTCAGAAAAAAATGGACGTAATTTGAAATCTGAGACTTTGTTTCATATCAATAGTAATAAAGCACAAAGATTATTGCTATTCCAGAACGTTCCCTTTAAAGGTGCAGTGTGTAAATTTTAGCGACATCTTGTGGTGAGTTTGCAAATTACAATCGCTCACCCCTCCCTTTCGAAGCACATGGAGAAGCTACGGTGGCCTACACAGGACAAAGATGTTATCTGAGAGAGCAGAGAGTAGCTAGTGCTCTTTAGAGCAGTTTGTCCGTTTAGGGCTACTGTAGAAACATGATGGTGTAAAATGCTGATTTCACTGTAATTGGACACTTGAACATTGCGTTTACTCGCTTCATTCGCGCTTGACATTCACTACAACAGACACAAATTCACGTGATGGGAGGGGCTTCTGCCAGGTGGCTCGTCTCGTTGTGAAATGGCTGACATGGTTTGTTTTAAAATATGGCGAATAAGCTCAATTTAGCAGCTTTAACTAGCTTGTAGTCTCAATAGGGTGAATTCAGGGTGATTGGTACTAGGGGTGTGCGATATATATCGTCTGCGATAATATCGTAATTGTTGTTTTAACGATGTGCGATCTGACATTATCGAGTATATCCCTCACACACACTAACATTACGTGATGTTGGATGTAGTTTTGTTGATTAGACCACTAGTGCGGGTGCGCATTAGAGTACACACTTTCACTGCGTGCTATATTTATATCATATAATATAGTTAATAAGATATCACACAAAGATAGCAGTTTTTCAAATGTGATATTGATTTTATACAAGTTTACTAAACAAGAAGTTAATATTAAGTGACTTACAGTTTAGACTTCCATATTGCCTGTTTTTGCTCTATTTCACCACCGAAAAATGGTTCAAAACAAACACACAGCACTGTATCTGCGTCTGAGCAAAACACAGCGGCGTTTTCATACTGAACTAATCAATTCATCAGAACGAATCAATTGAATCAATGATTCAATGACTAAAATAGATTAAGAGAGTCAAATGATTCATTCCTTGAATGAATCGGTTGAATCTCAATGACTCACTCATTAAACGTGATTTGCTGCCACCTGGTGGTTTTAATTTCACAGTTAACGTATCTTTTCATGTTTTAAATAATTTCAAATATCAATATTATTCAACATTTTGTTTTTAAACATCAAAACATTATTTATGCATAACTGCGGGGTATTAATTTGTCACTTCTGAGCTGTGTAAATGATCTAAATGCCACTTCAGATGCAGCTTCTGTGTTTCTTCTGCACTGCACAGATTAATTTAGTTGATCATTTGATTGGTAACAGCCCTATTGTGTCTTATTATAATTAATTTTTATAAAATTTATGAAATTGACACAAAAGATGTAAAAAAAAATACATTTATCAAGGTAAAAAGATGATTTCTGTCACTTCTGTGAACTGGCCAGCACACAGAATATGAAGAATATCATGAACTTTAGGACTCAGCTGACCATGGCAGTCCTACAATAATACACTCAACAAAATATTGTCTAATTATCGTTATCGAGAAAATCCCAGAAAATATTGAGATATCTTTTTAATCAATATCGCACACCCCTAATTGGGACACTTTCCAAGTGATCCCAATGGCAAAACGTGTCCCAATCACCCTGAAATCTCCCTATGTAGAGCTCACATTGAGTAAAGGGCGTTTTTTACAACTTACCAGATTGTCCGACCTCCTCACTCGCTTTCTTCCCAGCATGATCCTTTTTATTCCTGTTTCTATAAAGTGCTGAAGATGTAACGTACAGCTCCGGGTATCCACATATGATTTTGTCCTCATTGTTGTCACAACGCGGCACAAATATCTGGCAAAGTTCCGATTTTTCAACTCGCGAATCGTAAAACACTAAATTTTGCGCCGCAGACTCTCTATTCACGTCTTTGCATTGACTTAACATGTAAATCACTCGCGCTTATCGCTTCATTCGCATCTGGTGTGAACGCAACATAAGGGGACCCGCGGCGTGTGTAGATACAGACGGCTCATTCTAAGGTAATAAAGACATAACGGTTCATTATGTGAGGTCTTTATACACCACTGAAAACATAGTTATGAATATTATATTGCATTTCTGTCAACAGATCCTCATAAATATTACACACTGCACCTTTACGTCCTATTTCTATATGATTTAAAAGAAATACTTATCCAATAATCATGAGCATTTGGAAAACTCCTTTTGGGTGAACCATCCCTTTAACATTTTGAGAAATATTTGATAGTAAATAAACTATAAATTGAAACATGCAATAAAAAAATACACATATTTACTATAAAAACGTTTAATATCTGATCTTTTGATTTAAACACAGTATAATACAATACTTTTTTAAAAATCAACGGTTTTTAATAGGTTAGCATACTATGCAAGTAAATACAATATTTAGATGTATTATATAAATATTTACAATAGAATATTTGTATTTTATCTAAAATACAAGTATAATAAATTATATTACATTAAATATATTTAAAGATTTGTTATATTGTATTTTATACCTTTAAAAAATGCACTTTTCCATTGGCGGAAATCTCAGCTGTGTGAATATATTGACTTACTATAATCATCTGAACTACCATATATAGCACTGTACTGAAGCCACCTTACCCACAATGCCCTAATATCATGGCACTGGCACAAATTCATTAAAAAGATGTACAGTGCTTGGTCATATTTGCTGTATGATTCATCTCATCCTGTCTGACGGTATAAATAGGTGGTCATAAAGTGTGTGGGCTGAACACAGATTTGATAAGTTCAACTCCGACGATTCTGAGGCTGTTAACCTTTCAGCTCAATGACTGTGTGTTCGTTCTCTCCTGAAATGCATTGGCTTTCTACGGCACAAACGTCTCTCTTTCTGTTTTTCTCTGTTTCTATTATGGGTGACGTAAGAGAGATGCAAACACGCATTTGGTGTATAACTCGTTTTGCTCGTGATTTGGGATCTCAAACGACACCCCATGAAATGTTAGATTTGTGTTTGAGTGTCCGTGTGTGGCCGGGGCTCGAGCACTTTACAGAATTAGATTTAGTAAACTGAATAGAGGCGGATAACACGTGTTCTTGAACCCTCAACACACACACAGGCACGAGCAGTGTGTTCATGAGAATTGGGGTCAGGCGGATGTGTACAGACGCGGGGCGGTTTGACTCACCGGTGAGGTCATTGGTGGGCCAAGATCCCAGCTCACACGCGCGACACGTATACTCGTCAAACACAAACTCGTTCTCTTTACAGGGAGTGCATGTCCAACAGCAGCTGACCTCTCCTTTACGGATCACCTGCAGAGGAGAGAGAAAATCACATGACACGATGACATCATCGGGTTGTAAAGCAGCCGGCGGGTCGTGACCCTGACAGACCCCAGTCCGGAAGAGATAGCTAACTATGCTAAATTAAAATTTAGGATTGCAAAACAAATCAATTTCAAGTTTTGCCATTTTACGATCCACCAGATGATAATAGTGTCATTTTATGCTTAACAGTTGTAATATTTCAGGCCATGGAAAATGTATAAATTGTGTATACTAAATATAATTAAAATATGTTTATGTAATATATTAATATTAAAATATAGTACATATACATATTTTAATTAATATATTAATTACAGAATTTATAATATACTGATAATATTTTAGAAAAATATGTAGTAAATATAATTACATTTAATTTTACAGTATTTACTATTAAATATTTATTTATAATATTTTTTATAAATTTTAAATTAATTGTCTAAAATTAATTAAAAGATTAAATAAAAAACAAGTTTAAATTAAAACATATAATTAATTTGACCATATATTAAATACAGAATTTATAATATATGTATAATATTTTAGAGAATGTAATATTTATGTAGTAAATAGAAATTATTATTTACTTTTATGGTAGATTTTTTATTTACTATAAAATATTTCTAAAATATTTGCATATATTGCAAATATTTTACGCATTCATGCATATTTTATGCATGTATTATATTTGCATGTATATATGTATTTTAATATATTAATGAAATTTTAATATTTTAATTAATATTCATTTAAAACATTTGGAAAAACATTTTTTTTTTTAGAATTAATATTTATATAGTTAAGGGTTTAATCGCAGAAACCGATCGGTTTCTCATCTTAAGACATCAATGTGTCGCCATGAGCCACAGGGTTTAATATGGATTCATATGTCTGTGTGTTTTTACTCTCATAGAAGTAGACCCCATTGACATGCATTACACGAGCAACGGTTGGAGTTAAAAATCTTCATTTGTGTTCTGCTGAAGAAACAAACACACCTACATCTGGGATGCCCTGGGGGTCAGCAGATAAACGTCACATTTTCATTGTTGGGTGAACTATCCCTTTAAGACTTCTCTCTATTCCTTAGTAAAAGTAGCTCTCAGCAGCTTTGGGAATAGGTTTTAAGAGAAAACTCTTACTGCTGTTTAGGAGACTGCTGTCTTAGTGCTGAGATGAAATGTTTTGTGAATACGGTTCCTTAATCCCCTACGTCACCGCTCTAGCTGGAGGCAAAACACAGGGAAGAACTCATACCAGGCGCGCTAAAAGTTTTTGACTTTAAAATGTCGTCTTGTTGTGTTTTTGGCTGGCAGAATAGAAGGAACAGCACTTTTGGTTCAAAAGTAAAGTTTTACTGGATCCCGGCAGACATTCACAGAAATCAGGAAGAACGCAATACGGCGTACGGACTGGACAGAGACGATCATAAATAATGCTCAGTGCACACTTCATATCAGGAAAAATAATCTGCATATGTATCTAAGGTTTTATACAAGTCAGCAAGTTTCTGTTTTATAGGTGAAAAGTCGTCAACCTTCAGCGCACTAACGTTAGCTAGCTTAAATGTTAAAGAAACATACAGCGATAGATGTGTGTGTGCCATCCTTTGAATGGTCTCTTAAAATAATCCACATTGATAATCATAGTTAGCCCAGCCATAGGTTATATCAGACAAAAAGCCTTGACAAAATTCCCCAAACCACCTGAAAGTAATTCCTATGTCTTGGAAATAACCAAAGCCTGGTTAAATTAATGAGAACAAGATACAAGAACTACACCAGGCTCAGCTAAACAAAAAAAGAAGAAGAAGAAGAAGAAAAAAAGTAGGCTACTGTGATGTTATCCACTCGGACAGTGAACTGAGTGATCAACAGAATCAAATGATAAATGTATGCTAACTTCCACTTTTTTTAATAGGAGAAGCTTCACAGGATACTGAAAGCCCAGATTTCATCCCTTTTGTTTTTTTGTATAAGCACCAGGATGTCATGCCAGGTCAAGAGTCAGTGACTGCACATATTCGGACAGCTCCGAACCGTCTTCTGCATGCATGCTTAAAAAATCCCTCCAAAAACGCGCTCGTCAACATTGCGTCCAGCGCCTTTTTTGCCTCCAGCTAAGCCCCGCCCACCATGAAACTTTAACCACTTCAGCTCTGCAGCATATCTTAATTTAAAAGAGTGCCCTACCCACATACATTGGAGTAAAACGATAAAACTGGTCTCATTTTACAGAAAACACTCTATATTTTAACACAGTGGTGGAATTTTGCGTATATTCAATTGTATTTATTCACAATTTTATGATAAACACATATAAAAATATTTAGATTTATTTTAATTAATTTGTTATTTGAAAATCTTTGAACAAATTGTATCTTCTTTGTCTATATCATTTCAGAAAGTTTATTTTGATTCCACTAGTTGGCAGTAAACAGGGGATTTTTTTTTATTTTATATCTCCTTCTAAAAAAAAGTTATTGATATGAATCTGTCCAAACTAATCCTACTCCAAGCTAATAACTCCTCATCTCCATTGATTTAAACCTGCCTCCTGAACTTTGTAAAGGGAGATCTCAGGCTCTGATTGGTCTAGAAGCATGATCGACGTGTCTACAGAGAGCTGACATACTCAGCGTTTTTGTCGTGTGATGACGTGATCATAAATCACGGCTAACAAAGACAATCAAAACTAAGGATAAATGTGCATCTCATGTTTTGATCTGGACATCGGTGGCATATTACAGTGTCGATTTGGCCATGTTTGCTCACAGACATGTGAAAATGGTCTCATTTTGAAGAAAAGCACCTAAGGGACGAGCTGATACAGTGTTTTAGGCTATTAGCTCCACAGCGAGTTAGTGATCCGAACAGGAATATGACTCGTGTGTTTGCTTGTTCAAAGGAGTCATTTCCATCTTTGTGATTCTTTTGAGAATAACGTTATTATAAAGTGTTGGATCGGTGAAATAAACTGAACAGTCTTGAGGATGAAGGCTTTCATTTGATATATGACTTGTCCATTTTTGATGAGTTTGTTTTATATAAATATGACATTTTATATTATTCATGTGATTTAAGAATTAAGACTTTATTATCTTCTTCTGTGTAACATAAATACAAAAGTGATTGGGTTACCAAGAAAGCTGAGGTTCTAATCTTTAAAACGATAGCATGTATGTCTAGTTTTGTGCTGCACAACATATAGATTTTTTTACATGATTATGATGATGCCTTATTGGACCCACGGGTGGGTCTGTGGGGGAGTGCAGAGTCTAAACGGCACCAGGACTTTCTCATTTTAAGGGTGACAATACAAATCCAAAATTGTTTACTGTAAAAAGTTGCTGCAATAAGTAAACGAAAAGTCCTTTTATATCATTATTAAGATTACACTCATGTTGAAATTCTGGCTTTCTAAACGTCAAATCACACAGATGTCAACACTGTCGGATTGAGCAAAAGGCTCTTATTCTAAACACCACGAGTCAAACTACACAAGGTAAATCAAACATGCCATATCCAGACGAAATGTGCTTTGAGCCTTGATGTGTTTTGTGCAGTGAATTATCGGACACACAAAGCATCGAAATTCATTTAAAGGTCCCATGGCATGACATTTTTATTTTATGAGGTTTTTCAACATTACTATGAGTTCCCCTAGCCTGAATATTGTCCCCAAGTGGCTAGAAATGTTGATCAGTGTACACTGAGTTCTGGCTGTTTTTCTCTGCCTTTGAGAAGATGACAGTCCAGACGAGCTGATCTGAAAGCTCTCCGGTTATGACGGGAACACCGGAGAGGTTTCCTCCCCTTCCTCTGCTTTGCCCTCCCATAGCATTCGGAGAAAATGGGACCCACTTAATATTAGGTGTCCTTAACTACTATGTACTAACATTTTAATTAATAATTTGATACATTGCACTTTTGTGTACATACATGTTTTTACATTGTACTTACATTTTAAAAAATACCTGCATGTAATTACATCTGTAATTAATTTCTGTAGTTACATTTGTAATTACACAGTTGACACTTCCCTTACACCTAACCCTACCCTTAAACTTACCCATCCCACCACACCTGTCCCTAACCCTACCCTTAAACTGACCCATCCCACCACACCTGTCCCTAACCCTACCCTTAAACTGACCCATCCCACCACACCTGTCCCTAACCCTACCCTTAAACTGACCCATCCCACCACACCTGTCCCTAACCCTATCCTTAAACTGACCCATCCCACCACACCTGTCCCTAACCCTACCCTTAAACTGACCCATCCCACCACACCTGTCCCTAACCCTACCCTTAAACTTACCCATCCCACCACACCTGTCTCTAACCCTACCCTTAAACTGACCCATCCCACCACACCTGTCCCTAACCCTACCCTTAAACTGACCCATCCCACCACACCTGTCCCTAACCCTACCCTTAAACTGACCCATCCCACCACACCTGTCCCTAACCCTATCCTTAAACTGACCCATCCCACCACACCTGTCCCTAACCCTACCCTTAAACTGACCCATCCCACCACACCTGTCCCTAACCCTACCCTTAAACTTACCCATCCCACCACACCTGTCTCTAACCCTACCCTTAAACTGACCCATCCCACCACACCTGTCCCTAACCCTACCCTTAAACTGACCCATCCCACCACACCTGTCCCTAACCCTACCCTTAAACTGACCCATCCCACCACACCTGTCCCTAACCCTACCCTTAAACTGACCCATCCCACCACACCTGTCCCTAACCCTACCCTTAAACTGACCCATCCCACCACACCTGTCCCTAACCCTATCCTTAAACTGACCCATCCCACCACACCTGTCCCTAACCCTACCCTTAAACTGACCCATCCCACCACACCTGTCCCTAACCCTACCCTTAAACTGACCCATCCCACCACACCTGTCTCTAACCCTACCCTTAAACTTACCCATCCCACCACACCTGTCCCTAACCCTACCCTTAAACTGACCCATCCCACCACACCTGTCCCTAACCCTACCCTTAAACTGACCCATCCCACCACACCTGTCCCTAACCCTACCCTTAAACTTACCCATCCCACCACACCTGTCCCTAACCCTACCCTTAAACTGACCCATCCCACCACACCTGTCCCTAACCCTATCCTTAAACTGACCCATCCCACCACACCTGTCCCTAACCCTACCCTTAAACTGACCCATCCCACCACACCTGTCCCTAACCCTATCCTTAAACTGACCCATCCCACCACACCTGTCCCTAACCCTACCCTTAAACTGACCCATCCCACCACACCTGTCCCTAACCCTACCCTTAAACTGACCCATCCCACCACACCTGTCCCTAACCCTACCCTTAAACTGACCCATCCCACCACACCTGTCCCTAACCCTACCCTTAAACTGACCCATCCCACCACACCTGTCCCTAACCCTATCCTTAAACTGACCCATCCCACCACACCTGTCCCTAACCCTACCCTTAAACTGACCCATCCCACCACACCTGTCCCTAACCCTACCCTTAAACTTACCCATCCCACAACACCTGTCTCTAACCCTACCCTTAAACTGACCCATCCCACCACACCTGTCCCTAACCCTACCCTTAAACTGACCCATCCCACCACACCTGTCCCTAACCCTACCCTTAAACTGACCCATCCCACCACACCTGTCCCTAACCCTATCCTTAAACTGACCCATCCCACCACACCTGTCCCTAACCCTACCCTTAAACTGACCCATCCCACCACACCTGTCCCTAACCCTACCCTTAAACTTACCCATCCCACCACACCTGTCTCTAACCCTACCCTTAAACTGACCCATCCCACCACACCTGTCCCTAACCCTACCCTTAAACTGACCCATCCCACCACACCTGTCCCTAACCCTACCCTTAAACTGACCCATCCCACCACACCTGTCCCTAACCCTACCCTTAAACTGACCCATCCCACCACACCTGTCCCTAACCCTACCCTTAAACTGACCCATCCCACCACACCTGTCCCTAACCCTATCCTTAAACTGACCCATCCCACCACACCTGTCCCTAACCCTACCCTTAAACTGACCCATCCCACCACACCTGTCCCTAACCCTACCCTTAAACTGACCCATCCCACCACACCTGTCTCTAACCCTACCCTTAAACTTACCCATCCCACCACACCTGTCCCTAACCCTACCCTTAAACTGACCCATCCCACCACACCTGTCCCTAACCCTACCCTTAAACTGACCCATCCCACCACACCTGTCCCTAACCCTACCCTTAAACTGACCCATCCCACCACACCTGTCCCTAACCCTACCCTTAAACTGACCCATCCCACCACACCTGTCCCTAACCCTACCCTTAAACTGACCCATCCCACCACACCTGTCCCTAACCCTACCCTTAAACTGACCCATCCCACCACACCTGTCCCTAACCCTACCCTTAAACTGACCCATCCCACCACACCTGTCCCTAACCCTACCCTTAAACTGACCCATCCCACCACACCTGTCCCTAACCCTACCCTTAAACTGACCCATACCACCACACCTGTCCCTAACCCTACCCTTAAACTGACCCATACCACCACACCTGTCCCTAACCCTACCCTTAAACTGACCCATCCCACCACACCTGTCCCTAACCCTACCCGTATCCCACCTCAATATCAGCAAAGGTGTTTTGCAACACAATATGAACACAGTAAGTACATTGTACTTATTTTTTAATGTAAGTACATAGTAGTTAAGGCCACCTAATATAAAGTGGGGCCAGAAAATGTATTCAGTTTATGTCTGCACAGGCTTTACAAACAGACTTTATGATATGGCTCGACAGCACCGCGACAAACAGTGAGTAACAGTGTTCATTAATGCCTGATCTGTGATCAGTGATTTCTGATGTGTAGCTAATCATTCAAGTTCACTCAGACTTTCTTTCTAGATCGTCGATCGCTGTCTTGATGCCCTGTAAGTGTAATGCATCAGTGAATCAAGCCAGTGACTAAAACGATCGTTTCTGTTAGTAGCATGAAACAAATCCCTTATTAAGTGATTCAACTACAGAGAGCGATCAGGACTCTGATACAAATAAGCTTGCGCTAACAGCACAGCGCTATTTTAATAACTCCGTATAATAAAACTTCCTCCAGCTCTCCATGATTCACGAGTGCCCAGCAGTCAGCCTCTCTCTCTCATGCATGCAGTCAGTGCAGTGCCTCGCTAAACCACGCCCCCTCCGCAACATAATCCAACACTCACTTCAAATGCAAAGATGTCAGCCAATCACAACAGTGGGCGTTTTCACTGAAGTCTCACAGCAGACACGCCCCTTGAAACAGGGCATTCAACCAGAGGGGTAATAACTGGATCGAAAAAATGCGTTTTATTTCTAAATTATGACATTTTTTATGTAAAAATCATACTAACAATATAGGTACACCTCAGGAAACATAAAATAATAGAAAATGCCATGCCATGTGACCTTTAAACTCAAGTCATGTTGTGTGGCCTGTCCAGTTAATTGTAGTTTTAACCGCTCAATTTCTATTTCATTTTGGTTCTGTGGTTCAGTCACATATTGGTTTTACTTCTAACTGCGATACATGTATCCATACATGCATAATGCAACACGTGATGATTGAGTCTGAAACATGCCTCATTACACCCGTACCTTGATTTGGCCTTTGTCGCAGGGTTCGCTGCACACTGATTTGATGATGTCCTCTCTGTTGGGCCAGATCTCGTCGTCGTTGATCTGCAGACCGCTGATGTCCCAGCTGCCCACGTTCGTGTAGTCGTAATAATCTTTCCCCATCTTCTTGAAGTTCATGATCACGTAACTATGAGCCGTCAAACACACACGCTCCAGTTAGATCAAAGTACTTTTGATTTAGTGCACTGGAATGAAGATGAAGGGTGAATTCATCAGAATGACGGATGGATTGATCCATTCATTGACTAGTTGTCTGTTTGATAGATTGATTATCTTATTTATTTCTTGACTAATGGGTGGATTGGCTGATTGGTTTGGTCGTGGCTGAATGAGTGGATGCTCCTACCTCCCTGGCGAATCTCCATTCTCGTCGAAGTAAATGTTTTCCCCGGTCACGCCGGTGAAGTTGGTCTTCATGAGGAACTCCAGGAGCTTGGCACCGTCGATGGGCCTCATGGCATCACACAGTCCCACCACGCCCGGACACAACGCCTTCTGCATGTTATGGAGGCCGTGGGCCATGCTGTAGATGGCGTTTATCACGAAGCCCATCTTGGTGTCCTGAGCGTACTGCTGCCGCAGAGAGTCGCGCTCTGAGAGAGGAACAGATCGGGGTTAATGACAGATAACTCGTGCCCTGTAGACCGGTCAAATGATCAACTGTGCTAATTTGCTTGTGTTCTGTGAAACTGATTTGGTGCAGCGGAGAGACCCATATTTCCATCTCCGAGGGTGTCTTTATCCTCTCATACGGGGGTCTTAAGCTACTCAGAGGCAAAGGAGGCAGAGTCTCGAAAAGAAAATCGATATTACAAAAATAAAACAAAGATTCATCACATTGTTTCTGTGATTAATCACGATTAAAAACACATATGTTGCAATCAGGGCTTGACATTAACACCCGCCAACCCGCCAAATGCGGGTAGATTTCAGCTCCCACTAGCCACTTTGGCGGGCTGAATATAACATCAGCCTACAGCCAAATTAAATGCTGTTGTTTCACAAAATTACAATTCAATTACAATTCTTAATCGATTAACTTGCAGTTAGTGAAAGCGGGATAGGCGGAATCGCGCTACATGACACACAACAGAAGCGCTTAACTAATTAAACAACTACAGATGTTAAATAAATGTATACATATTAAATAAACCTACTGTATCTGAAACATTTTCTATTGTTTTTGTAATTTGCTTCTTTAGCCTAACAAAAATAACTCGTATCATATTAAATTTCTCATATTAGCCTATGCTCTTATTGCCCACACGCTCATGCCAGCTGAGCTCATATACAGTGTAGTCTTGATTTAGTGGTCAGTCTAAATTTGAGAGTTTGAAAGGGTCTTAAATCTTAAAAAGTAAAATGACTCAAAATCAAGTAATTTAAGCATGCCAAAGTCAACTTAAATCATATAAAATGTAATTACCAAACAGCAAAATTGTGGCCAGTGAAAATGCTGAGTGGCTAGTAACTTTGGAAAACCACTGGCCTCAGTGACTGGTGAGCAAAAAAGTTAATGTCAAGCCCTGGTTGTAATATATTTTATAATGTAATTGGGGTACTTTGGGTCAAAAATTTAAAATCGTAGCTTTATCGGAATGGTCCGAAACTTGGTGACTTTACTGGTACTTGGTATATGAACACCCAAGAAAATGGGGACAGGATTTGAAAAGTCTAGGTGGTCGTAAAACAAAATAGTCACACTCAGGACCTTCGGGTCAAAATTGACCCCCATAGGCAATGAATGGGAAATTAGCAAAAATATGAAAATACATATACATTTTTGTGCATACAATCTACAAATCAGCCAGGATGCAGAAAAAAAGGACTCAACAGTGAAGGGGTGAATCTCTAAAACATCAAGAGTGCAAAACAGACAAAAAAACCCTCACACACACTTATACACACATGCATACAAATGAACGCGTGCCGTTCCAAAAGATAATTGTGTTTTTGTGTGTTTTTTTTGTCTGTTTTGCACTCTCATGCCAATTCCCCATTAATTTCCAATCGGGGTCATTTTTGACCCGAAGGTCCTGAGTGTGACCCATAAATGAAGTACCCCAGAGGGTTAAATATTTGATTTAATGGCATCTTTTTATCACGGTATCACTGACACTAATACAGCTACTGTTGTCTCTGAATCCAGAATGTCCGTGTTTTTCTCCTTTTTCTCCATGTTTTAGACAAACACCAAGGTCGTGAGGTGGTTTCTCTGCCGTCCGAATACATCTCTTCATTCACTGTCTCTCTCTCTCTCTGCTTCTTTCTGTCTGTCTGTATCTCTCTCTCTCTCTCTCTCTCTCTCTCTCTCTGTATCTCCTACACTTTTATTCTCTCTCTGTCTGTCTGTCTGTCTCTCTCTCTCTCTCTCTCTCGAAGAAAAGCACGTAAACATTTGAAATGCCATTATATACGTTAAATTTGCAGCATTATGTTTACCTCATGTAAATAAGATGCTGTATTCACTTATTTCTGCACATTACATTTTTTTATTAATTAATAATTTTCTATTATTAAATTAAATATGAATTTATTCCTAATATTCCAAGCTGACATCTCACCACGTGAGAAACAATTACCCTCCGAATTCGGCTTATGACCAAAACGTGATTTTCTCAGCTTTTTGCTCAAAATGTTGCTTCCCCACACTCAAGTGTTGATAATAAAAGAATGCATGAAGCTAGAATAAAATCTGTTCTTTCTTTTGATATATTGCATATTCAGATATTCATACAAGAGATTCTGTGGGTCGTGAAACTTTGTGCAAATGATTAAACTGCTCTCTCTCTCTCTCTGTCTGTCTCTCTCTCTCTCTCTCTCTCTCTCTCTCTCTCTCAGAAATGATCAATCGGTCGACCTTGCGCTGTATTGTATGTACTACTCACGCTCCGCTTGTGCATGCACTTCATTGTGTTAGAAACTGGCCCATTGTTTGGCAAAATAAAAGACATTGATTTAAGAAAAAACAGCAACTACAATCAGTCTCAACCCTGCTGTGCTCCAATTACACACACGCATGTGCAACAGCTGCCGACTACTTTACAAAGCGTTTAAAAGACATTTCTGTCTCGTCAAAGATGTAACAGTGGAATGAAGAATACTGTACTTTGAAAGGCTAAACGCTTTAGACTGTTTGTGATGATGCACTGCAGTTGAAAGTCTTGTTTTCACGCCAAATTGCATTTCATTCAAAACTGTTTGATCCCTCGATACGCTCTGATTGGAAAAATCAGGCTTTGAACTGACATTAGAAACATCATCTCTCTCTCTCTCTCTCTCTCTCTCTCTCTCTCTCTCTCTCTCTCTCTCTGTCTGTATCTCTCTCTCTCTCTCTCTCTCTCTCTCTCTCTCTCTCTGTCTGTATCTCTCTCTCTCTCTCTCTCTCTCTCTCTCTCTCTCTCTCTCTCTGTCTCTCTCTCTGTATCTCTCTCTCTCTCTCTCTCTCTCTGTCTCTCTCTGTATCTCTCTCTCTCTCTCTCTCTCTCTCTCTCTCTCTCCCTCTCTCTCTCTCTCTCTCTGTATCTCTCTCTCTCTCTCTCTCTCTCTGTATCTCTCTCTCTCTCTCTCTCTCTCTCTCTCTCTCTCTCTCTCTCTCTCTCTCTCTCTCTCTCTCTCTCTCTCTCTCTCTCTCTCTCTCTCTCTCTCTCTCTCTCTCTCTCTCTCTCTCTCTCTCTCTCTCTCTCCTGACTGTTGCCCTGTCCGCTCCTGTTGGTTCACATGCGAGCCGTTTGGATTCAGGTTTCAGAGGGAAGTTGTGGTGGTTCTTCTCTTCTTTTTTCTTAAACGGGACCAAGTT